>PVIH01000436.1:293558-354761 GCA_004025045.1 Sigmodon hispidus | reverse complement strand
TAACTTTCTCAAAGAACCAACTCTTAGATTCGTTGATTCTTTGTATTGTTCTTTTTGTTTCAATTGTATTGATTTCAGCTCTAAGTTTGATTATTTCCTGCCGTCTACTCCTTCTAGTTGAGTTCGCTTCTAACTGTTCTAAGGCTTTCAGCTGCGCTGTTAGGTCTCTAGTGTGGGATTTCTCAAGGTTTTTCATATACATAAAGCTCCTTTCACCTACATGTGAATGTTTTATTCAAAGATGCCCTTCAAGAAGGGTCCCTGAGACTCTCACACCCCTAGGGACTTCCTGTGCAGATGTAGAAAGGAATGAGCATTCCTGGGTCCTTTGCATCAAGGCTGGTCTCCAGGTCTGCTCTGGGTTAGAAGAGCCTGCTCTGGTTTCCTCTTGTGGAGCCTGCAGGGGAATCTAAAGCCTGTGCACACAGCATTGCCATGCAAGTGCAGGTGATTCCTTGGGCTTTGGGGACATCTTCCTATTACTCTGTGGCTGTGTCATCTTGAGAAAATTGGTAGCTGTGTCCAAAGTTTAAACTATTTGTAGTGCATACAGGTTTCTCTTTGGTAAAAATGAAATTGTTTAGCCTGAGCTGTTAGTTGACTCTAAGTTCTGTTAAATTTATGAATTAGCTTTGAATTTTCACAAAGTACACAGGACCTTCATTTACTTAGTTCGGTTCTCTGTATTTCTCAATGATAAATGATGCTGAATCCAGAACTTCAAAGATAAACCTCCAGGAAACCAGAGAGCAGACATTTTCAGACATGCAAGTAGACAATTCATTTCACTAAACGTTAGTTTAAGAAACAAATTTGTGGGTGAATTCTAGCAAATCAAAAACTACAAAAATCTGAGTGTTAAATTAGCAAGAAAAGAAAACCTTAAGGTGGCTGCTTAGCATTCTTGTGAAAGTTTGTTATAATTAGAAAAATATGAAAATTCATGAAGATTTGAATATTGTTCTGTTCATTTTATTCTTTAGGAAAATATCTTAAATTTTTTTATTGTTTTAATATGGCTTTACCTTTCATGGAAACAACATCAAAAAAGATAAAAAAAAAAAACCAGTTTTGAATAATTGAACTTCATGGAAGAAAATAAAATCTAACATCTAATGCATAGGTTGCCAGACACAGAAAGACATGACATTGAAGAGTAAAATAAGTACCCAGTTGTAACCATCTCCAAACTGATGCAATATGAAAATACTGTGTGTGGTGAGGGTACATGTGCAAGTAAGTGTTAGGGGCCAGTGCATGCTCCTACATGCACACGTGAAGGCCACAGGAGGATGCTGGCATTTTGCTCCATCATTTTCTGCCTCCTTCCCTAGACGGGGTCTCTCACTGCACCTTGGGCAAAGCTGGTGGCCAGCAAGTCCCAGTAAGCCTCCTACCACAGAGGGGAGAACACAGGCCTAGGCATAGTCGACCCAGGTTTTTTGGTTTTTTTAGATACAGGGGATTTGAACTCAGGGTTGCAAGCTTATGCAGCAAGCAGTTTTACCTGATGGTTCCTATATTGCTGAGGTTTTTCCACTGAGACCAGCAGCAACTGGCATAGTCTCCGCCTTGTATGGAGACTGCCAACAATTTTTTTGAACTCTCTCAGATTTCTCAAGTCTAGGTAGTTTCCTCACACACATCTGTAAAGCATCTGTCTAGTGAAAAGAAACTCACAAGGAAGCCTCTGCAGGTCAGTGGAGTTTCTGTTTCACTCCTGCTTTTCTACAGCTTCTCTGTCCAAGATCTAGCTTCTTTCATATCCTGAACTCTCTACCCAGTCTCTGAAGCCCGAAGGCTGTGCCGGGGCTGGTGTTGCCTTAGTCACTGCTGGAAACAATTTAGTCTGTAAGGTGGAGTGATTAGAAACCGTGTCATTTGATTCTCCTTTCAGGGACCCATGTCTTCAATACCTGTGGTTCAACATGTTAACAATGATTCTCTTATAAGACATTTTTATTGAGACTGAAAGGTAAACTTGACCTCATTAGTTCATTATAAAAGCAGAAGTGTAATTTTTCAAAAATATTCCTTGTTTTTTGCCAACTTTTCATTTACCTTTTCTTCTTAAAAAAAAAAAAAAAAAACCCAAGTAATCACCACTAAAGTTAAGGTTTGTATTCTCGTCTGTTGTATTGTGAACTAGAAAGAAAAGAAACAAATCAATTACATTTCATTTTTATTCTGTACATTTCCACACAATTCACAATACAGAAAAAGTGTCCAAAAATTAAGTATAACTAGTCAATTTCTTTTTCAGAGATTAATTCAGTCTCCCAAATTAATTCCATTGAAAATCTCTGTAGAGCAACACAGTGATCAAGATTCTTTATATAAATAGGAAATGCGAGAAAATTAGGGAAAAATACTTTATGACTTTATTACAAAAAACTTCCATTCTTCCCTTTCCCCAACCCACCCTTCCCTCCCACCCTCCCTCCACTTCATAGTATCTGGATCCCACTTTACCTGGAAATAAATTTCCTTTTCTACTGCCATTGCTGTGACTACCGGAGGGAATCCCACCCTCAGCTGCCAGCTTTGTAGTGGCATGGTTCTGGGATGTAATGGGACAGATCAGAAAGCATGAAGGAGCCCTTTGTAACATGACTGCAACTCTCCATAGACATGTAGCCCCTGTGAGTGACGCAACACTCACAGCCAGGGCGCTCCTCAGCATACCTGAGGGGCCTTTTCACTCCAGAAAATCAAGCTGCCTCACACACTTCCATGTTGATGGCAAAGTCAGCCACTCAGTGCTTCACGGGAGTAAGTTCCTCACTTCAAACAGCTGTGGGGCACAGAGCATTCTTGATTGTCCACTTAGCCATTGGCGATTTGAAAAGACAAAACAAAACAGCTGAGCTAACAAATAGGCGGCTGATTTTGGACCCTACCTTTTCAATACATGGTTCTCACAATATCCTACTACACTGCAACATTATGTTTTTAAAAGTTTCCATATTCGTTCCCCGGGCGGGGCGGGGGGGTGTGTGGAGATCCACTGTTTCTCAAATCACAATGAGGATATCAGCAAGACCCTAGTTGCACTGCAAATTCAGCATACATGTGCATGGCTTAATGCCTTAGTCCAACCAGTGAGAAGTGTGGGGGCAGAGTGAGAAAGAAAAAATGTCACTGGTAATAAAACATTAAACAAGGTGTAGTATGTATCAGATGAATGAACGTTTTAAATACTATAAATCTGAGGAACACATTTGTGAGAACTGTTCATAAATTTAAACAAAAGACCAAATGAATGTAGGGTTGTCATTTCTTTGGGTTTTGTCTTTTTTTTCCTTTCATTTAAGTGAAAATTACTTGTAAAAAAAATTCATATCTATCATTTTTAAGAGAAAAGGGCTAACTAGGTTTACATCCCCAAACAACAAGATCTACTATCTGAATAGTTGAGATGAAACTACATTTAAGTTTGTGAATGAAATTCTTCAAGTTGATCTTTTTCTTTTCAACACAAATCTGTAAAGGAGTCTAACCTATGAGTAGTTGAAGATAGTCTCAGACAATATCCGATTCTTTTGGGAGTTCTACTACAAAGACCTTCCATTAGCTGCTCCCATGTCCCCCACTACATTCCCCACATACAATTCAATTCTATTAAGCTGCATAAACTGAAATTTCCAGCTAACACTCCAAAGCCACTCTGTAAAGTTTGCTTTCTATGTTGGGTTTTTACAAGGACAATGTTTGCTGGGTGTGAATGCTATCTGTGAGTTGCCACGAGAACTGATGCTAATACAAGAGTCATCTTATTGTGCTACATCTGAGAATCTTTTTTAAAAAATATTTTTATCTCTTCTTGTAATTCTGCTCTTATTTTTCTTTCCCAAGCCAAGAGCAAGGAGTGGGGCAGGAGAGAAGAGGGAGGAGCATGGGGTTGTAAAAGGTCCCTCAGAGGACAACTCTGGATACTATGTACATTCCCCTAATTATCTGAACGGTGATGCTCCACCCTACCCCAGCCAGAACACCAGGAAGCTAGGATTCAGGCATTGCCTTTATGGGCAAAAGGGAAGATGGTCAGTTAAGACTATAGTCTTCTTAAATAAAAACAGTATGGAAACACTAGCCTTATTGACATGAGTTTACGCCTTATTTGCTCACAGAGAGGTGTAGAACAATTTCCCTGTCTTTTTATGGCCAGAAACACATAGGCATCTTCAGTTCCTTCTCTGAGCCCCAGTCCCAAATAAAAGAGCAACAAGGAGGAAAAAAAAAACATATGTGTGTGTGTGTGAACTAAAATGAATAAATATATTTACATTCATTATATATACTAATTTTAGTTCCTAAATTTGTGACTTTGGGCCTCAACAGCATTACATAGCTATGTTAGACTTGAGAAACTGACCCTCTCTCTCTTTCTTTCCTCCTGTGTTTGTGTGTGTATATGTGTGTGGGGGGGGGAGAACACGAATGCACAAATATTTAAAGTCACAAATTTTGCTTCTAAAGGATGTGGGCTATATTTGTAATGAATAATATTTTTTAAAAATGCCTGTGATCTTCTAGGAAGCCGCCATCTAATTGTCAGGAATGTGGGAGCCAACAGGCTCTAAGGTTTACTTCAGCCCAAGATAATAGAAAACTAAACCTAGGAAATGTTATGTGTTTTTTCCAAGTTCCTTCACAATTGAGGACTGACTTTCCTGTAATCTATCCCTGAGCTGACTTTTAATCTTCACATAAGTACTAGAAGAAACAGTTGAAAAAACACATTATTTCTCGAGGAAGCACAACTGAATTTTCTGAATGCAATGTTTAGAAATGAAAAGCCTTACATGCTAATACAGTTACCAGTCCTTCAAGCCTCATTTGATCTGTTCTGTTCTTAGTTTAGTGTCCACACATTGTTTGTCCTTAGAACTTGGATCAGACAGCACCAAACAGTCAGTCTGCTTTGAACATTCTTCATTCCTAACCTAACATTGCCTTTTTCATTTATTTATTTTTTTTTGATCAAATATTCTACCCACAGGCATCCTGGGAGAGTATGAGATCAGGATGGGAGAACATTATCTATTCCATCCAGTTCAAGCACAGCATACTTTCCCATATGTGTCTGAATGTCTATGTATGTGATTGTGTTGGATGAACTTGCACCTACACCCTCCCATAAACAGATCAGCCATGACTTGAATGATAGGGCTATTTTTAACACCTTTTGGTACAGCATTCTGAAACAATATTAGCTCTCAAAGAAGGAAAAATAGAACTTTCATTTACACACACACACAGAGACAGAGAGACAGAGACAGAGAGACAGAGAGACAGAATGAGAATTATAAATAGATGAGTCATCAATCCCTACTACCTTCTTTGCATGGAATTTACCACAGTATACAAACCTTGAACACTTCTGTGTAGTGAAATATGTCCACACTAACATGCTTCTTGAGCTAACAAAAATTCCAAAATTCTAATTTTAAGATCTCTCTTGGTTGTATTCAATTTGACTGTGGAATATTAGGTAGATATTTTCCCCCATGGAGAAAGCTGTGTATTGTGGAAATCTGAACAACAGATGTAAAAGTCCATTGGAGGCAATGGTAGAAAACTATCTTTCTAGAAAGCATCTATTTGGGACACGGTCTAAAATTTCAACAGATCCCTTATCTGGTGGGGACCCTGTCACTGTAAATCTGTGCAGGTTGAATTCACTCTGCTGTAACCCAGTTTAGAACATCTTACCTGCATTATCTCCCTCACAGAATTATATTAGATATCAAAGCTCAGAAATGTCAAACTACCAAAGCATTGAGTTAAAAAAATTATGGAAGTTGTTAATAAGCAATATTTGAATTGCTGTTTAAATTACTTTATACTGTAAGCCACATGTGTGTATCAGAAAGGAGTTGAGAAATGAGAGAGTTTTGGGAGCTCCCACTTCTAAACTTAGATACCATTGGCCTCCAGCTGCTAGAACACTGGAAACAGAAAGAAAAACCTATCTGTATTTTGGCCGGAGCAACTACAATGGTGGTACCAGAAGCCAAGAAATTTTCTCTTGTGTCTTTTATGTACATTTACTTAGCTCCTCAAGGTTTCTGAAACAGAATTCCCTTCCGTGATTAGGTTAGAGTTAATTCGAAGAATCTCAAATCACAGCACTTTTTTTTTAAATATTGGAAGAATGGTAAGATTTCCAAGAAGACTTTACTTGAGAATGTCCAAGAATATTCATCAACACCCAAAATGTTTTCAGAAGAATTTTGAATTTTTATCTCTTTATGTGTTTTCCCTTTTTTTTCCAGTTCTCAAATCTGTGCTTAGTTGGTTTTTACTTTAGATGAGAACTAAGACCACTCCCTCCATAAAGCTCCTCATGTATAAAGTAATGTTTTAATTAAAAATCAAGGTTCTTATTAATTTTTAAGGTTAAATGTTGCCATCAGAGAAAGCTATTTTCAAAGTGATGTAAAGAAAATAACAATCTAATTGCAGTTCCTTCAGATCACAAGTCCCCACTACTGACATGCCTAAAGATGGTCCAAAACCCTCCAAGTGTTTCCAGATGCTGAAAGTTTGTAACTCTGTACCAATGCCCACTGCACTATTTGGCAACTCATACTTCACCTTCTTTATATTTAATCAAAACCCACTGGAAATTCTGCTTATTATTCCTGGTTTAGCTCTTGAGGGCTGGGATAAAGAAATCTTAGCCTTTAATTAAGAAAGGTTTCTAAGTTTCATTTTAAAGCCAAAGTTTCAACTATATTTTTAAGAACACTATTACAATTCCAAGAACATGGAAATAAAAATTAATAATATAATATTTGCTTGCACAGAACTAAAATGTGCTAGCCAAAGAGTAACAAAAATAACAAAGATCCTGGTGAACTCTCAGGGCATGCTGAGGTGCCCTCAAGACCAAACACATACACATCTTACAGAATTGAAAGTAATTTTGTTGGAACACCTTTTGTTCCCTGTCTGTCTCTTCCTTGAAGTCATTTATCCTTTGCATTTATAAATAGCTATATTCTTGCTCAGGTGTCACAGTGAATGATAGATTATTTTGAAAGAAATGTTAAAATGCTTGCCAATACAATGGATTTTTTAATATATTATTAAATGAGCAAGATTAAATGTATATGAAATAAGTACTTCCTGGAGGAACACATCATCCAATATCCAAGTTTCTATGGTAAAGTATGTACTGTAAATCATAGCTTTATGATTGTTCTCTGTTTCTTCTTTTGGACCAGAATAATAAATTTCAGTGTTCTGAATGAGTGAGTTGCCCAGTGTAGTATCCTTTGCTTATTTCTTATTTCTAGGTTTCTCATTAAACTAAATAAACAGCCTTTAAAAAACCACAAATGGCCCTCCAGAGTATAACCCATATATAATCCTGTCCTCTGGGTAATGTTAAAAGCACATGTCACTTATACCATTTAAAATGGAAGAAACACCTAGGATTTTGACCTCTCAAATAACTAAAACAAAAAATAAACTCAACCTCACAAACTGCTTCTAAGAACTAATTTGTCATAATTCTATAAGATAGTCAAGGTCAACATGGGTCACATGGGTACTTGCCCCAAAGGGATGTTTCAGTTTAACATATATTGATCATAACATCTGGGGCAGATTTAGACAGCTGTGAAACAAAGTGATAGACAATAGTGTTAGAAATGTTGCCACAGCCAGAGACCTGGGAGAGAGAAAGCGATGATCGGAACACAAGAGGACACTTTATCTGCTGAATGTGGCATTCAGTACTGAGAAGCACTGAGAGATTGAAAGACAGCAATTTTGAGATGTGGGCAGAAGGGATTCTATATCAAATACATGTTACAGTGTGTTCAGATAGCTAATTTAATACATGGTCTTTCTTTCCCTAACATGAACATAATTTAGTTGCACAGAACAATTAGCAGTCTGAGTTGGTGGTTATGATGAGCCATTTTAACAAAGATCTATTTTTACTTTTAAAGAACATAACTGAATAAAACACCATGCTGTGCCCAATGATTTAATTAGCTTCTCCTACTGGAAGACAAGCTGCTCCAACCCCCAGGCCACACCCAAGTATCTACCCCTTCCTGACAGTAGCTTGCCCTAGTTAAACAGCATCAGAAAGCCAACTGGGTATTGATCTTATTGACTCAGTTTTAAAGCAGTGAGGAGACCGCAGAAGAAAGAATTCTCCTTTACTCCTCTGAGATCCCAAAGTAGACAAGCCACAGTGCTAAGGTTGGTTTCATGCATCATGGAAAGCAACATATAAATAATCAGAAGACTTACTGGTCTTGGACTTTATGACTCTGACAGTAGCCAACGCCATGTGTAATTAATTACAGTGGTACAGGGATAAAAGAAAGCTGAGGGATGAAGGAAATAACAATTAAATAAAAATTCTGTTACTTGACCAATCATCACCTAGTAGTGTTAACCATATACATAAGGATGATTTCCATGCTTTTAAAATGTCTTTTCTAAACATATGTAGTATGTGCATATGGCATATGTATGCATACAAATAAATACATTTCTAGTTATGTATGGGTGAATATGTGTGTACATGTACAGATAGATATGTGTGTATATGAGCAAGATATTTCTGATCTAACATACAAGCAATCATGTTTGTCCACATTAACAGTGTTTCTTGCTTGCTACTGAGACATACCAGTAGAGGATGCCCTTTCTACTGCATGTGGTACTTCCCATAGTTAAAACTTCCATAAAATGCGTAGGCTACTTCCATAACTAAAATGTGTGTCCATGTAATTAATGTGTGTTCATATAATTTCCATGTGATCAAATGAAACTGCCACCCCTTATTTTCTTAGACATAAGTATCCTAGGTATTCTAACAAACACATTTTAGAGACCCATTAGGCAAAGGAGTCTCTGCTAGGTCCCAGTGGAAAGAAATGCCCTGCTGAGCATCTCAGAGCCTAGGCAAATCTGCCTGGGCAGTTTCTAGTGAAGACAGAAAACAGCAGGGCACAGAGGCCTTTCACCATTTCTTACTAATTTCACAGCAGTTGAATTCAGTTTTAGAACTCCTGCTGGCTTTCAATCATCACCTCTATGGAGATGACCAGAAATCTCAAGGCAAGTTTCCCAGTCACACTGTTTAGATTTCTAGGCTGACTAATTCTCTCCTGGTTTCTGTTGCATCAGTGAATGTGGCAGGGCAAGGGCTAGGCTAATGTTTCATGGTCTGTGTAATACAAGGTTATAAAAATGATTACCTTTACAGTTCTAAAATTCTGTCTTTTAATAACACGTCATTTTTCATACTTCCACCAGCCTAATTTAAAAAAGAATTCCAGAGAAGACAGTCTTAAGGCAGAGACTGGATACAAAAGAATCTGCTAGGCTAGCTGTTTCTTGTAACACAGCCCCAGCAGGATTTTTTTTTTATAGGTACTTATTTTTATGTCTGAGAACGTTTGTGGGGCAAGGATTGTACCATTTTCTTCTGTACCTCCTGTTGGCTCACTAAATATGACACTATATACTTAAGTACAGGCAGGCACTCCTGGAGCACATGGCTTTAGCTCCTTCTAATGCTCAGAACTATCCACACACACCAAATAATTTTTTAAAAATCCTACAGGAGGTAGACTTAATGTTGAAATCATGAAATCTGTGGCTTGTCTTCTCACATTGTTTTTGAAACCCCAAGTCTTAAAGGTGCTATTGTTTTCCAGAGACAGGTAATGTATATTGCGCCTCAACAATAATGTAGGATCTGTTTTTTTCTTGTTTTGGAGGAGGGGGCAATTTCTACATGTACCAGGACTCATAGTCAGAACTGCATCTGCTTTCATGCCAGGGATTTATTTGTGTCTTAGAGTCATTGGCCCATGGCCACCTCCATCCCAAATTTTCTCTGGGTTGTTTTGAAGCATTTTCAGAGAAATGTGAGATGATGGTTGATGAAAATATAGTCCTGTATCTTAGCAGTGGCCAGCTGGATAACCAACTGCTTAGCCAAATGTTAGGCTCAATCTAGGAGATAGAGGCTCCATTTAAAGCCAGGTTCCAGTCCATTCTAGGGATTACATTTGTCATCAAAATATTTCCTTGACAGCCCCAGCAACTGAAAAACTTCTAACAGAAACCCTGTGACTTCAGCTCCTGGAAACAATCTAGTCCAGACCCTCTGCTTCCCCTTGCTATGAAGTCCAAGAGAGAATCGCAGTTTTGAGATGAATGCCTAGAAACCCATTTCCCTCCAGCTAGAAATGATGCCAAGTTTGATCTTGAAATGACTATAGGGAGTCTCTGGTAATGAAATCCCTATCTACTCAAAGCTTTTTTACACTTAATATGGTACAGCATATCCGTCCTTTCAAAATGATGATATAGGATTCTGATAAACCAACTGTCCCCGTTGGGCTGTGAGATTAAAGGTCACATGCAGAAACTGAGGAAACCTTTTACTATGTTCAAGAGATAAATGGAAGGAAGCAGGAAGACAAGACCTCAGATACACCAATTGTATTTGTGACCGACACCTAAGTCAAGGAGATTTTTGAATAGAAAGTGTTATTTTTTCCCCCTCCTCCTTATTACTTAATCCCTCCAGATCCATGGCATGAACTGAAGTGACAAATTCACAGAGCATTTCTGCCACGGTGGTTTATATTAAGAAACTTGTGACAGGAGAAAATAAAGTAGGGAAAAGAGCTTAATAGACCTCCCCAAATACATGGAAAATAGGGTCATGAGACACGATCCCAGAACCTAAAAATTCAAAGGAGAAGCATAGACTTGGAAGGGCAGGCATTCTGAGAGTCTGACCACGGAACTAGTAAAATGTGGCTTTGTCTTTGGGTGAAGCCTTCCTTGATATCATAAAAACAGAACTCCTAAAGAAACAAACATGAACCCCCTTTCTCCCTGTATCCACAAGCAGTAATTAGCCTCAGCCCAAAATGTCAAAGGCTATTTTCCTACCAAACTATATTTTTGTAACACACATTACAACTTTAATTTTGTCATGTTTTTTTCCAAATCAATTATAAACCACTTTCTATTATCGCTTTACAAAGCTTAGGATTAAATACGCAAATGCTCCATTTCCTCTAACCAGTGTCCTAGAGGGGTCTAGCCCTGTCACTGAAACAGCACTTAGTATCCCGCGGTTCTGTGAACTAGCTATGGGCTTGCATGGACTCCTTGACTCATCTCCACTGTGCAGAAGGCAAAGATGGCAACATATGTGCCTGTGGGCAGTATGGAGCTGTACAAACAGCTCAAGCTGGACCAGTCCTTTCTGTCACCACCAGCCGAGCTGCCTGGGATGACCTCTGGGTAACCTCTCTGAAGTACTTCAAGCACAGACAGCTCCCATGCTGCTTCACCACACCTCAGACACAGAGCACACAAGCTGCATTACCCCTGTGACACTTCCCAGCTCTTACGTGATAAAACCAGAGGGGGTAGGGGACATGCAAAGCCATTAGCTAATCCTGGTATATTTAGTCTGCAAATGGAAGTGGTTTTACAGATATATTTCTGCAAGACATCCAGGAGGGTTTTAAAGACCTTCAGACAACCTTGTGGTTGGAAGACTAAAAGTAAAGAGAAGAGATAGTATATCTTCTGAGTTGATGGGTGATTACAGTAGAATTATGTGGTACAGGGGAAAGATGAATGCAGAGAGGGAGGAGGGAGCAGTACCATTTATGTGAACATCCTCGGAATCTTTAAAATAAATTAGACAGGTGAACACAGAAGTTCATGCTACTTGCTGGAAGCAATAAGGATCAAATTTTGTGGAACATGTACTCCACAGATCTCCAGGTAGCCTGCCTCTTTCTCGATGGGCTAGCATGTCCTGTTGTACATCCCGGTAGCCCTTAAAACCTGCTAGTGTGGTCTCAGATAGATTCTTGCAGGAGAGAGGCGGATATGAATTCCATTAGCTTCTTCCAGGGGAGCTGCCCAGTGGCCGGGAGGGCGCACGTGATATGCTTGCTTGCTTGAGTTCTGTTTTGCCTGTCAACCAGGGTCAAACAGCAGTTTCTAGGTCCTCATGGCCAATGATCTTATAGTTCTGTCGGCTCTCTAGATAAGCAGCTAAATCTGGGTCCCCAGCCTGCTGTGCTCGTTCTTGGGGTGTCTTTCCCTGTAAATAATAGAAGAAAAACAAGTAGTTGGAGTGAGATGATATCTATATATAACAGGCATGGGCTAGCCAACGTTAAGTCGCTATAAAGATTCCTTCCATGTTTGATGCTTCAGAATCTATGAGATGCTTTCAAACCTGTTTGCTTCTATAATCAGGATCATATAAATGTGGGCTGGTAAATTAGAGGGTGATGGCAGAGGATTCACCCCAGTAAACAGGAAGTTATGGAGTCTCCCTGAGAAAATGTGCACAGTGAGTTTGAATGCCAAGAGTTTTTCAGAAGGAGATTGAGGAAATACTGAATAAAACAGGGATACTATTTCAGGACAGAAATAGTTCAGGATTCCTTTTCACTAAACACTGGGAACCAAGTTTCAGAAATCAAAAGGAAGAATGATAACTCACAAATCATCTAGAAGGTACTTCTTTGCTTGTTTCAACACTCATCTTCCTAAAGGTTTTCTCATTTAGTTTACACCTAGTACTGAATTGATAGCTTAAGGTTCCTATAAAGTTATTACACAGCTATAGTAAACCATCTTGCCTTGGCTTTGATAATGATGAGGTTGACTCCCCACCTTCCAAATATTCAGAAGACTAGGGTGAAGTAAACCTGAGTGAAATTGCAGTGAATTCTTTGCTAAGAAAGACCTCCTAGAATATTACTTCTATCCTATAAATTCCAAGAGATGTTGCATTCACAAGTATGCTAAGCTTTAATCTACCACCGTGTTATAGTATGGTAAGATTAAAGAGTTCTGAAAAAGGAATGAAGCACAGCTATATTTCTATGTGGTAAGATCTATAGAACATTATTTTGAATAGAAAGTTATGATGTTCAGTAGCATGCTTGTTAGGGTTCCAACTGATTTTAAAAATAAGAGCCAATCAGATGTCCCTCCATATAAATACAGATTAAACTTAATCATATGGAGGTCTAAGGGAGGGGATTTCAGGTAACCTTTGGTTTTCTCGTGTGCTTTTCTGTATTTTTAGTTTTCTGTGTATGATCGTAAAAACCAGAGTTATCTATATTTCAAAAAATACTGGGAAGATGTCTCAAATACCTTAAGTCCGTTTTTCTAAGAAACTTAAAGAACAAAGGACACCTGTTTCCAGGCTAGAGCGCCTGAGTTCCCGTGTTTCCAGCTAGAGCGCCTGAGTTCCCGTGTTTCCAGGCTAGAGCGCCTGAGTTCCCGTGTTTCCAGGCTAGAGCGCCTGAGTTCCCGTGTTTCCAGGCTAGAGCGCCTGAGTTCCCGTGTTTCCAGGCTAGAGCGCCTGAGTTCCCGTGTTTCCAGCTAGAGCGCCTGAGTTCCCGTGTTTCCAGCTAGAGCGCCTGAGTTCCCGTCTGAACTGTACTCAGGACCAGCCATTGTGTGACAAGTGGGCAGCAAACATACGCTGTGCTGAATTGTCTTTGCCAAGCCACATCTCTCCAGTGTGGCCTAGACTAACCCTGCCTACAAAGGGTTCTGGATTCAGTTAAACATCGAAATATTCCAGTGAAACTTCATCTGGGAAGGATGCCACACTAAGCATTTATCTGTTATTTGAAATATGGTATCTGCTTCACTAAACAGATTGCAGAATATCTAGACACTAACATGTAGCTCTGGGGTGTTTGGTGAGCCCAGGAAGAAGCTAAGGCACCTAGAGAGAGAGAAGGGGCATCAAAGGGCTGCCAGGGAATTCCACGTAATGTAATTGGCTCATAAACGAATGAGAGCTCCGTTTATAAGGCAACTTATGTCACAGGGGTTTCTGTCCTTCAAGAGAAGCCCAGGGCCCAAACTATACATAAGTAGATTCTCATCATTCAGCAGAACCTAACGGAGCTTACAACTCCAATGATCGGGCCTCCAATTTCTATGTGTATGTGCCATAGCTATAGTTACTGGCTCAAAACCTGTTCTTACTTAATGAAAGCCTCACTTATACCTTAAAATTCTTTTTTGAGACACAGAGATATAGTTAGTGATGTTCCTTTCCTTACTGTCTATTCAAAGCTCTCCAAAACTCTAAGTGCTTATCAGGACAGGAGATTGACTTCTATGATATTCTCTCTCTCTCTCTCTCTCTCTCTCTCTCTCTCTCTCTCTCTCTCTCTCTCTCTCTCTCTCTGCGTATGTCTCTGTGTGTGTGTTTGTCTATTTGTCTCTCTGTCTGTCTCTGTCTCTCTCTTACTGTGTGTGTGTGTGTGTGTTTGTCTGTCTGTCTGGTCTGTCTCTGGTCCTGTTTCTGTCCCTGTCCTTGACCAACTCCCCTGAGTTATAAGTCCCTCATATTCCATTCATCAACTGTCACGTGGTGGTTCTCTGTGAATTGAATCTGCTGAGGATGGTACCAGATCCAGCTCTCCTAGCCTCTTTGCCCTCCCTCCACCTGGTCTGGATGGCTTATATACTCCACCAACAACCTCTGGCCTCAACACCACCTTAATATGCTCATATACTCCATAGATTTAGAACATAACCTAAGAAGGTCACCACATTTCAAGCCTCACTGACCTAAGTATCATTGTGAAGCAAAAATCTAGGCTATTAAAATGATACAGCGCAGTGAATTCTGTTACTCTTTATTGTCACATATTGTCCTACTGAGGCAGTGGGATATCTGTTCTCAGATGAGGAGGGCTGACTGGCTCAGACAGGCTCAGGCCGCAAATCAACAGAGTTAATATAGTGCAATAGCTATTCTTCCTCTGGCTTTCTACTCACAAGCCTGTCAATAATATTGTTATTCATGCTAACTTCTGTGGTTGACATTCAAAAAATAATGTAAGAGAACACAAAGAAAGACTTTGAAAATTTAAAGTAACTGGAGTTGGAAAGATTGCTCAGCACCTAAGAGAACTTATTAGTTATGCAGAGGCCCCAGGTTCAATTCCCAGCATCCATATGGTGAGTCATAACCATCTGTACCTCCAGTTCCAGTGAGTCTGACACCTCTTTTTGTCTCAAAAGGCTCTAGAACACATGGTACACATACATGTTGTCTCACACACAAACATATATACATATATATATACTGTATGTATATATACTATATGTGTATATATACATATATATATGCACTTAAGATTAAATAGATACAGAGTGATGTGGATATACCTGGATTACAACTGTTATCATTCCAAAGTGAGATCCCACCATCTAGAAAGTTAGCCAGTAGGCAACCACTTTGGTACCCATGTATGGAGCAATGCAAATCATAGGTTTCAAATTATATTAGCTTTGGTGCTAAATGTGAAACCTAAGGATACTTCCTAGTAAGTCAGGCTAGGAGAGTCACTCTGCCTCATCTCTATCCTTTGGCTGTGGGTCTTCCTTCCCTGCTGGTGCTTCATTAGGACATCTCGAGTCCTGTGTCTTTCTTTAGCATATGTAAGGTTTATAAAGTACCACAGGCAAACACACACCCTCCCTTTGTGCTTTTACATTTAAACTGCAGTTTCTCTAAATGAAGCACTCTATTTTTTCCTCCTTTTTTCCAAAGTCCCAGGCCCTCCCATGAGCACAGAATGGATGTCTGTGCTATGGGCACAAGTGGAGGCCATAGTGCCTGCGATCTTTCAGAGTAGAAGGATGCTTTCACTCACTCATGCTGTTACCTTGGAGTCTGTCTGTCTCAGAGATGCTCCTGCATCCACCAGAAGTTGGCACACAGCCCGGTTCCGTTGGCAGGCAGCCTTGTGCAGAGCGGTCTCGCCCCTAAATCAAAGATTAAGAAACCAGGCAAGGGTTGAAGATAGATGGGGTGATGGAGGCAGCAGAAGGGTGAAGGGGCTTATCCTTCCTAGCTGCTGACACTGGGTGCTCCTCAGCCTCCTCCATTGTGAGTTGTCTAGGCCGAGGCCAGTAGAATTCATGTTAAGGAGGTGGCCTGGGGTGTCAGCAAATTCCTCAAGTTACTCATTGATGGGTCTAACATCTAACTTTAGCTACCTGTCTCAACTGGATGTAGCCTGGTGATAATTTTTTTTTAATTACTACTATTGGATTTAGGACACACTGGAAGATACTGAGTAAAACTGTGCAGATACATCTAAACACTTGAGGCAGAACACGAATTGCTTTCCATGGAGCTCACATAGCCCTACCCTTCCAACATGGCAGAAGCTATTCTGATCTTCATCAATCTGTCCTGAGAATTTAACTCTGAAGAGCCAGGCTGATTTCTTCTCTTGCTATTCAGACAATGCTGGCTTACATCTATCCAGTGTAAGGATATCTGAGAGGTTCTAGAAGAATTCAGCAGAATTCACAGACCCAAATTCTCCCAAGTAGACAACATGCCTGAGACCAGCTTTTGAGTGTGTGTGGGAGGGGGCAAGGAAAAGCAGATAGACCCCATCTGTCTGATAGGTGTCTAAGTGAAGAGAATATTGGCACTCTGAGTTCCAACATGTAAAGATGCTTAATGTTAACATGTTTCATGAAAAATCAAATGTTAACCACAAAGAAGCCACACCAGGATGAATGGCAGCCCCACTAACAACCATGCTAGCACCATCTTTGTGAATTCATAGCTATTTTTTGTCAGCAGCAGCTCACAGCTATACCCCTTTTCAGTTGCCCTCTCTTTATTCTATCTATCCATTTCCATGGCCACTCCTTGATCACCAGCTCATTACTCTCTAAACCTTCTCACTCATCTTTATTCTTTGCCTTTTAAAACTCCCTGGTGGTCCCTGTATGACTTTTAGGGTTAATAATTCACCTTTTTCTTAACTCCTGATAACGGAAAAGTAGTTATTTGAATGTCAGAAAAATAAGAAAGATGAAAACAAGCATTTTCAGTTGAAGGGCCATCACAGAGCTGATAACTGTTGGAGTAACTATGTTTTCAGGTCTCTAGGGATAGTATACGGCTTGTACCATCACAGCCTGACCAACAGAAGTTGTGCTATTATATGCAGCCGATGTCTAAAGGCATGGCTGCTTCATTTTCTCACAGATCCCAGATGAGAAAGAAGTGCTGCATATGGTGAAGATGGAGATACATGTATTTATTTACTGTCAGTGGTTCCAGTGCCAGTGTGAAAGCGTCTTGTTGGTAGGATGCTGTAGGGAAGGGCAATGACAGCATTGACTGTGTTTATAGTCATCACAATAGAAATTTTCTGCAGCAGATTACTTCTGCACAACTCTTTAAATCAGTGAAATTAAGATTGATATGCCTCATAGACTAGATATGCTTTGAACACCTCTGTTTAGACTATAGAATGAAAGGCAATACTCACGTTTCACTGTCTGCCATATCCAATAATTCTGCAGGTCCTAAACAAGAGCAACAAAAAAGCAAGATGTTCACAAAGATAATTATAAAACTGTTGACAGAAAATCTATACGTAAATAATTTAAATGAGGAGAAAAGGCGAAAAGATAAACTTGGTGACAAGGTTAGCAATAAGACAAAGTGAGGGCCGGAGGATTCTCTATCACCAGTTTTCCGAACTCCACCAGTCAATATGCACAGAGATGGTTCCGTGATGAGAACACCTGCTGTGAAAACATGAAGATCTAATTTCAAACCTCCAGTACCCAAATTTTCATAAAGTTGGGCATGGCCGTGTACCTGTAACCTCAGCCTAGGTGAGCAGAGAAAATTAGATCCCAGGACCTCCATGGCCAGCCAGCCTATCCACGTTCAGTGAGAGACTCTGTCTCCAGGAAGCAATACAGAGATCTGCAGAGAAAGATACTGCCACTTTTCTCGATGTCCAGATGAGTGACTCTACCCACATACATGTGTGAGTCCAACATGCACATGACAGACAGACAGACACACACACACTGAAAAAAATAAAAGATTATTTCTTAATGAAGTTGAAGAAATAAAATTAAGTGGAATAGAATAACTGAAGCATAACTGTCTCAGTAGAGATGAAAGGCCAGTTGAATGGGCTCTGGAACTTTCTCATTCTCTAGCTATAGGAACGGACCTTCTATAGTATGAGAAAAGTGAACACACATATAGGTTACCTAATAGCCAGATATTGGCCATAGGATAAAAATCTACTTTCTGAAACTTTTCATTCTCAAAATGGAACAACTGCCATGCATACATGTCAGATGATTATAGATGCACCATTTTATATTTCTCCCAAGGGTTCCAATAGAAAGGTACAATGAGTTGCCATTTCTCCTTCTCAATGTGTTTATTAATTAATTTGCTTTTTTCTCTTAAGATAATTTTTATTAATTTCTTGAGAATTTCACACAATATAATTTAAACATATTCACTCCCTTAACTTACCCTTTCCCACTCTCTCAACTCCACCATCTTTTTCTCCATTTTTCTTTTTTTATTGTTGTTTGAAAATCAATATCAAACTTTATATAAAAAAGCAAAACATTCAGGATAGCTGGAAAAAAAAAACCATACATACACACATACACACAAAGAAAAACTTTGACTGTTAGAAAGGTTGCTTAGCAGGAATTTGGGGTGGCCATAGTGCATCCACGGGCATTAGCTGTGACCTACTGTGCTTTCTTCATCTGTAGCTGAGCCTAACCTGGCATGGGGAACTTTAGATTTTATTTTTTTATATTTCATGTATTTTAGAGAAAAGAGAAGCTTTATTAATTTGATTCTTCTATCCTGTTTGGAATCTTGACCATTCTACCTCCTGACCAGTACTTCTTTCCATGAAATCATTTCCCCTCTTTACTCTGAAGGTATCAGGTAGACATATTTCTTCCACAGAGCTCCCTCTGAGCTGACGCCACCCCATCTACATGACACCTACTCTTTTTGTATAGGTCCTATTTATCGTACTTAAGTACTGTAAATTACCATTGAAACTATCCCAGCCAAGTGGAGACTAATGATCACATTATTCAACATGACACTTGTCAAACTATTTTAACATCACCAGCTCAGTTCTTTTTCTGCCCCTTGAGACTAATAAACCTCTGAATGTTTCATCCTATGTTTTTTCTACCACTGTGTCTTCCTTTGGTACTGAGCATAGAATCTGGTCCCAAGCAAATGCTTGGATGTTTGGCTCAACTGATAATTCAGCCTTCCTCAGAGTCCCAAACATGGTTCTGGTACTAAACAGGTTGGTCTTTAGAGACATGATCCATGTGATTTATGGCCTATATTGGTGGAGAGCATTATCCCTTCATAAGTATTTATTATGTATAATGCAAAAAGAACAAAGTGATTATAAATTTCTAACCATGATTGTCATTGGCAAGGAGATGGTTGCAATATTCTAGAAGCCTTGTGACTCTCCTGGTCACTCAAGAGCTAAGTCACCTTAAATCTCTGTGTGTATTACAGCTAGCATGAAGAAACTGTTTCTAAAGGACTGTTATATACCACTGAGTTCCCATATATCCCATCTGTTACCTGCTCTCAAGTGTTTGGATGATGTTCATGGCCCTTCCTCATGGAATTCTTGCTTCTTAATATGTTGATAAGATTCTGTCTTTTCACTTAAGCTGAACTAGCAATGACCTACCTTACTATGTATTGCTCAGACTTTCCCCCACTCTAAGAACCTAGATTCCATTCTCCTTATCCACTGTGGCTTTCCTTCTCCTGACGCAGGTACTTAAAACTCAAATCTTACTCAAAGTCTAACTGTGGCAAGGCAGTCCAAAGAGACATCTTGACAAAAGAAATCTAACCCTTCTCTGAATCTGATGATGGTTACAGGTTTCACCTCATAGTATGTATTTGCTTTTAAAATACATTTCCTGTTTCCTTAAGTGAATTATTCTAAATCTCTAAAATGTAAGGACCTCTTTATTCTTTCATGCCTCTAAATTATATACATCATATATCAATAATTCTATGGATCAATTAATGGTAACATTTACTTTCCACTTTGAGTTTCCATGAATCGATATAATTTAAAGTATTTAACAACTGTCTGTCACCCCATAAACACTTCAGGAAATGCAAAGTAATAAGTGTAGTGATTTTGGGAACACTACAGCTGACCATATGAAGTCTAAACACTGGAACATCAGTGAAGGAAAATGACACAAAAGGCCAATAACTCCCTCTTGATCTTAAGTCACTTGTTGACTAAAATTCTAGAGATCCATGCACGCCAGGCTTATTTAATTTCTGAGACGAGCAAAAGGACCCTGGCACCCAAAATTCCTTTAAAGAGACCCTGCTATCTTCAGAGAGATTTTTAAGCCATTTATTTAGAAATTCCAGGAACACAGCTGCCCAGCTTCACCTGGCAGCTGTATTCCCATCACTGATGCTCCCTGCACAGTGACTGAGGCAACAAAGACCTTATAGCATTTTCTCCTTTATTCTTTGCTGACCTTCAGAACCCACCGTGAGTCATAAGATTTGCTGGGTCTAAGGCTCTATGCTGGTAAGGAGCCCTGAGGGAAATGGATTGGGCTAAAACAGTACCAGTCATGCAATTTAAAGATGAAGGTAAGGAAAAGAAGGACTCTGTCCCTCCCAGTGCTGGCCAGGAGTACCACAACTATAGCTCTGCGTCATCTCACAACAATTATCCGGTCTGACTTGGGCATGTCTCTGGCTACCCAGGGTTTCTTAACTGCCCCTTTAATCCTCTGCAGCTGACAAAGTTAAGAGGGAAAGCCACCAATGCTGAAGCTGAGAAATATCTTATCTAAAGGGACTCTAGTTCAGTATTAGTGAATGACTCTAAAATGAGGGATACAATTAGCCTGATGTCACTGGTCCCCATCAAATAGACAATAGGATGATTAAAGGACATTTCAAACACTAGCAAGCAAACAGCCAATGAAGGAGAGGGAAGGACAGCAGCTAGGTCACTCAAGTGGCAATAGGAAGCTATGGTTAAGAGTGCAGGCTCTGGGCTTAGGACTCCTACTGGGTTGCCTTGTCCAGCCTTGATATGAGGGTTTGTGCTTAGTCTTATTGTAATTTGTTATACCTTATTCAGCTAGTGTCTCTAGGGGAGGGGCTGTTTTTTTTTGGGGGGGGATGGGAGAAGGATCTGGGCAGAGGGGAATATGCAGTCAGAATGTAATGTATGAGGACCAGTCCTTAAAGCAATGTTTCTCAATTTGTGGATCATGACCCCTTTTGGGATCACGTATCAGATATCCTGCCTATCAGATATATTACAATTCATAACTATAGCAAAATTACAGTTATGAAATAGCAACAAAATAATTTTATGGTTGGGGGTCACCACAGCATGAGAATCTGTATTAAAGGGTTGTAGTAGCATCAGGAAGGTTGGGAACCACTGCCTTAAAGGATTATGCTTGCATGGCAAAGACAGCAGAGGAGTCAGTGCCAAAGGCATCTGAATTCAGGCCGTCATTCCCTCCTGGTTGGCAATGCTTTGTCCTATATGGAGCTATGCTTTAACACTGTGCTGACCAGTTTAGTAACCTTCATGTGCAACTTGGAGAATGTGTAGCCAAAAAAAGATAAAAATAATCAACAAAATTAACACCAAGTTCTTTTAAAAAAAATATGAATTTAAGATAATAGCACCTAATTTTTTTTTGTTAATTTGAGTCTCACAAATAAAGGAAAAGAGAAAGATGATAAAAAGTAAGCAAACCTGTATCTCTCTAATGCGTGTCAACGGCTGAGAGCTGGACTTAGGGTTCTTTTATATATATATGAATATCCCCATTATGGATGCTATAGCCTTTCCTCCATGGAATTTGAAATAAGAGCATTGAACTATCAGTAGACAATTCACAAGTCTTCCTAAACAGACAGACTCTGTGGTGGTATGAATGAGAATGTCCCCCACAGTCTCAGGCATTTGAGCACCTGGTCCCCAGTTGACGGTGGTGTTTAGGTAGGTTCCAGTGGTACAGCTCTCCTGGAAGCAGTCACGGAGGACGGATTTTGAGGATTAAAAGCTTCTGCTACTTCCCATTTGTCTTCTAAGATTCATGCTTTCAATTGAAGGTATGAGTTCTCAGCCGCTTATAGCAGCTGCAGCACCTATTGCATGTTACTGTATTTTACCTCTATGATGGTTTATAACCTAGAATTGTAAGCCCCCAAATTTATAGCCTTGGTTCAGGTTTTTAATCACAGAAACAAAAAAGTATTTAATACAGAGAATCTTTTACATCTCTAGGGTTTACTCTCTCACACAGTTATCTGCACCAGAAAATAAGTGTGAAGTCTTCATTGAAGGATTAGGTTACAGATTTCTCTATGAAATCTTCACCTTTCTTTTAAGGTCCTATGCATGCTGTCACTGGAGCTCAATGGAGGACACTAGCATGCAGCTGCCATGTCTTGTGGCTTCTTACCCATGCCTGTGTTCAGAGAACAGAAACTATATCATACACAAGCATTTGGACATCGCATAGTGCCTCAGTTTTAACAGCCTATCCAATGGAAATAGGAGAATTTACTGTATAGACTTGTAAGAATTTATATATATCCTCTAGAACAATACATTCTAGCAAATTCATATATATGTGTATATACATATATACACACATATATATTTCAACAGTGTCAAGAACAGCAATATCACTTTTTTAAAAAATCAAATGCTTAGTGATGCTTTAAAACAATTTTGAAACCCAATCAATATTAAGTGTTTTTATTTTTCCTTCAGAGAAAGACCTGTAGCTGTAAGATATAGAGAAATGTCTGAAAACCAAGGAATGGAGTTAGTTTTTTTCCATGTCTCTATGGCGAAATACATAACAGAAGCAAAGTAGGAGAGGACCAATGTATGGGCTCACATTTCAGAGAGAACAGAGCATCACGGCAGAGAAGGCATGGTGGTGGTGGGAGTAGATGGTGACAAAGGCATGGGGCAGGTACTTATTCCATAGAACCAGCGTGAAAGCAGAGAGCTCTGGCTGGAGCAAGGTTGACTGACCTTTGCCATCTAGCCTTACCTCTTCTACCTCCTAATCTCACAACTGTTCAAAACACTACCAGCAGCTGCAGACCATGTGGTATGTTAATATATGTAAAAAATGCATGAGACTGTGAAACATACTGTATATTAAGGCCAGTAACAGGTACAATTCAGTTTAGGAATGTAGAACAAAGCAAAACGTCACAAACCTTTCAGTGGAAGAAAGTGAATGTTGTGGTAAGTACTGGAATTTTCTGAAGACCTGTTGCCCAGCACTGCATCTGTAAGTTCTTACATTAGCCACTCCAGCTTCTGTTCCCAAGACTTTAACATCTACATTGCATATGCATTATAGATGATGGGTCTTTTATAGTATGCATTCTTTAATTTGCCTCCCACTAATGCATCCAAATCCCCTCTGCTTTCCCTTCCATTGGCCCACAGACTCCCTCCTAAGACCTCATTTCCCATTAGTCTCCCTGACATGGCCAGCAGACCATTCCAAATCCTCCCCTGCCACAGGACAAAGGATGCACAGATGTGGAGAGCGTTGGCACCAGGAATGCTAAAGGCACTGTCATCCTGTCTCAGCGGGATGATAGGCCTTTCTCTCTGGGACCAGAGGCAGAAAAAAAGTGAGGGTTAAAGAAAAAAAACAGAAAAGAAAGACTGGGGTCAGAAAAAAAGAAAAAACAAAATAACCCATTGAAATAAAAAGGAAATGCATGAGTGGGGTTTCTATCTGAGGAAACAGTAGGGGGCAGCGGGGTGGGCACAGGGAGAATGGAAACAAAAGAGTAAAACTCTCCGGGTAGTAAAGGAAGAAAACCACACAAAAGTCTTGGAGGGATGAACTTGGGGGAGGCAGCCAGTAAAAAATGATGGTTGAAAGGAGCTGAAAAGCAGGAACCACTGAGAGAGTCCCTGCTGGAATCCCTGTCTCTGGAATTGTTTCCTCTCTTCCTTCTCTCATTTGCTTTTCAGGCCTTGAAATGCCCAGATTCCAGTTTTTCCCTCCTCAATAAAAGAAAGCATTGTTTTGCACGTCTGAGAGAAATCCAAAGGAAGATGCCTCCTATGGCCTTCTCAGAACACCCCACACATCTAACTCACAGCCCATGCCACACAGGCATCTTAAAAGAGCCCTTTGAAGGAAACGGTATTGCTGGTGCTTGAGATAACTCATCCCTTGGGACTCTGGATAGAAGGTGCCCTCCTGAGGGTGGATCACACTCTTCTTCCCAAGCATCCAGTGAAGAGACAAAGCAGAATAAAACTCAGAGCAGGAGGATGCTGTGAGCTGAGAGCCAATTCAGGGAACTACACAGAATATAACTTAGGTACCTTGAAAAGAGCCTGGCAGTTCCTAAGAACGACTGAGTCAGAATATGACAGGGCAAACAGGACAGAGATTTCTCCATCTTGTATTCTTTGTGAGGTCATTTCAGATTTAAGTACAATTTCATGTCCTTGATGGAGAATCCCATGGAAAGTTACTCAATCTTATTTTAGGACCTGAGGCCAAGATTCCCCAGCTAACTTAGCTTCTGTTAAACTGCTTGCCTGTTAAACCTCTTGCTGCAGCTGCTGAGTGAGATTCTAATATATATGTGGGTTTTACTTTTAAAAGTCCCATTGGTCTAAATGCTTGGGGCTACACTTAGGTCCCCATAACCTGAGTGTAGTCTCAACTTGCTGAAATGCTTTCTGTTGGCTCTAAATCATGCCTGAGTGGTCTTCCCTGGTAGGATCCCCCACATTAATGTCTATAAAAAAAAGATGTAGGATTTCCATTATCTGAAGCCATCACAGTAAATGCATACACACGTATACATGAATGTCAAGAGATTTTCACACATAAACATTTCTGTTATTCTCCAGTCCTACCTACAGAGAGCTCCTAAAGTACTAAAGGACCAAGTATGCCCCAGGTAATGCTTTCCATTTCCAGTGACCTGAAGAACACTGTGTACTAGAGAGCTTCTCATCATTTCAGAGAGGTAGATGGTTCTGCAAAGGTAGTTTATGGTCTCAAAATGTATAGGTTAGCTGGAAGTGACAGAGGACACTTCTAATTCCAGTGCTTGGAAGTCTGAGGAAAGGAGATTGCTTCAAGTTCAAGGCCAGCCTGCCTAGAGAATTCCAGGCTAGCCAGGGCTATGTAGAAAGGTTCTGTCTCAAATCAGCACCTTATATTTTTGGTTGTGAACCTAGCCTTTAACAGCTGAGCCATCTCTCCAGCCCCAGATGGCCACCTTATGAACTTTGTGAAAATCCTGAGGTCTCTTCTTAAAAGGAAAAACTCTCATAGATGAGTGTGGCTTTAATTAGTGTCCATGTGCATGCAACATTTCAAAACTTGCTTCTGTTCTTCATCAGCCTTTTGGAGAAATCGCCACAGAAAATAGAATAAACCTATGACGTATGTGTGCAGCAGGAATTATGGCACTCTCTGCATCTTCCTAGGAGTGGAACTATCCAGTCTACTGGGGAAAGCCATTCTCGGGTGCCCACCATTCTACCTTCCCGACCTTCCTTCTGTCTTCTGGCCAAGTTGAAGCTCAGCTCTTGGCCATAGTTCTGGGCATAGTTGAAGCAAACTCTTCATAGTAAGAAAGACAAAGCAAGGAGTATCTCAAATGACTGATAGTCTAAAATTTACCTTACAAGGCCCTTGCAAAGATTAAATTATGTGGTGTGTTCTGTACAGGTATCCGGCATATTACATGAGCTTGAAAAATGGTAGTGGTGTTTTCTGTGTGTGTAGCTTTTTATTAAGACCTAAAACATCCACATTCAGTGGCGTTAAATTTATTTATACACTAATTGTGGGAGTTTTTTCGAGCCTACTATGGCTTGAAAATATTGAACACACTTCCTTTTGAGTGCATATCTGAGTGTGTCAACCTATAGCACGCAGTTCCTGTTAGGCACTCCAGATGGATTTGTCAAAAGAATAAAGGAAGGAGAGAAGGAATGAGTGGAAAAATATCCCCAGTTGCATAAAAGGAGAAGCAAAGGGTTGGAGTACTTGTTAATCTACTCACTATCTGCAGCCTAAATGCCAGTGGAGAGGAAGTAAGCTGGGGGCTAGAAAGAAGGCTCAGGGGCTATGCAAGGCAAGCAGGCTCGGCACCAATGCTTCAAGAGAGTTGCCAAGGCTTTCTGTGAACCTGGGTCTCATAGACAGACTCTTTCACTTATTCACCCTTAAGCCCCTCCAAGAGAGGTATCTTTTTTGCTCACCCCACCAGTCTTCTCTATTTCTATTCACATCATAAACAGGAGGAGCTGAGTGTTCTGTGTTTCTTATATGTGATTATATTTCCAGTGGGCTCTAGAGGCAGATTTAAACCATAAGCTCTCCATCTTGGGAATGATCTAGGATCAAGCTGGAAGCCAGTTAGTGCTTCATCTGGGAGGTGAGGTCTGCCAGCCACATGGGACATGGTACTGGTTATGACACACTCCGGGAGTTGAGCCCGGGGCAGCCACATGGGACATGACAGAACTATGATTTGTTCTGGAGAATGAAGTGTGAGTTGGGAGAAAAGAGAAATGAGAGTCAAACAACAAAAACTAGAAAAATGGGGTAGAGTAAACACAGGAATTTGCAGAAGAATCAACTGTGAATATAGATTACCCAGCTGAGCCCAAACAGTTAATTTATATTATAAAAAAAACTCTACAAAATAGACAACTATGTCACTCTGTACTTTGTTAATAAAAAAAATGAATTAAATAGATAAATTAAATAGAAAGATGGCTCAGTTGTTAAGAGCACTGGCTGCTTTTACAGCAGTCAGGTTCAACTCCCAGCATCCACCCAGTGGCTTACAGCTGTCTGTAACTCCTGCTCCAGGGAGCTGATGCCCTCTTCTGATCTCCACAGGGACCAGGCACACATGTAGCAAATACACTCACATGCAAGGAAAACATTTATCCGATATAAATAAAGATATATAATATTTAAAAATTAAAATGAATTAATTTTAATTATTTAACTTTTGAAACAGGGTCTTACTATGTAGCCTTGGTTGGCCTAGAACTCAATATGTAGACCAGGCTGTTCTGAAACTCATAGTAATCCACATGACTCTGCCTCATAAGTGCTGAGACTGAAGGCATTCACCACAGCGCCCAGCAATTGACTAATTTTAGAAAGCTTTTTGATTTTTAAATAATTATTTCCCCAAAGCCTTCCCTTCTTAAGTCTGTATATATTTGTATATATTAATACACATAAATATGTGTGTTTATTCTAAAATAAACATTATATGTATATATATACACATGCATAATACTTTTATTTAGCTTATGAAGGCTCAGCTACATGAGTGAGTGTCAGAGGAATTCCATTGTGAAGCTTTCCTGGCTAAGTGTCAGTATAGATGATGCTATCTGGAATTTCATGGACAAGAGATTCCTGTTATGTTGCCTACTCACCATGGTCAAGGATGTACTTCACAATCTCCCCATTGCCGGTTTTAGCTGCGTAGTGAAGGAGTGAACAGTGGTCTGGTCCCTGAATTAACAAGCTGCCTCCATTCTTATAGCTTTCTATGAGCTGAAAGAAAGAGATGCAGGAAAAGAATATCAGCATCTTCCAGAACAGAGATAAGAGCTCCAAGGTCACACAAAAAGTCATTTGATAAACCACAAATGTTTATAGCCAGAGAAAAGCCAAAGTGATGAAGTACCATCTCATCATCACTTATATATCTGAGTGATATCTCACATAGCTCCAGAAAGGGTCTGTGGGTATCAAATAGCTGAAGGAAGCAGGAACGTGTTGAACTGGCTTTTTTCCCCTCTTCTGGGCCCCAGACTCTGAGAAGAAACTGAAGGTTTCCTGAGATTCATCCAGCATTTGTTACAGCGGGAAGAACTTGGCTCTGGCCTCTAGGTTCCCTGGGGAAGGCTTTCCTGTATCTTTAGTTGTTCTTTGACATGTCATGAACACAATTACCAAATGCTTCATTTTCCTGCACACAGCACTCGTACACACATACATGTGCATCATGCACACACACTCAGAGGGAGGGTTCATCTTTTCATCCTGATACCTTTTGTACATCAGGCAGTGCATACCCAACATGCTAGAGATGATCATGCAATAAAGAGGACCAAAGTGATGGTCTGGATGTCATTGTTTTTATATGAGAACAGCCAGTGGAAAAAGCCAAGAATTTAGTCACAGGAGAGTAAGGTAGGGAATAATGATGTAGAGTCAGTTCACAAAGTATCAAATAATCTGCAAAGAATAAATGTATCACTCCCTGTTTTCCAAACTATAGAGTATCAGGACAAGAGGAGCCTTGAAGCTTCTCATAGATTATTTGAAGACAAAGAAAAATCTACCAGCACAGCAGGTCTCAAGAAATACTAACACATAAGCAACAATAATATGACTCAGTCACCAGCCTCCAGGGCCTCCTCCAAACTCCATAGGAAAAACAGAAGCATTGGTTGCAGAAAGAAAGAGAGAGAGCATGAGGCCAGCAGAGGGACACCAGAGAAAGAAGCAGAGTTTTGGAAAGGAGTCATGCAAAAGTATCTAGAAATGTGATGGAGAAGTGTGGCAGTTCAGAGGTGCTGAAAGGGAAGGAGCTAAGGGAAGCTGTGTCCCCAAACTTTAGGGCAAGAAGCAGCAGCATGGAGAGCCAAAGGAGACTTGTCTGTGTTCCATTACATGTCTTGTGATGATACCGTTTCTCTGTGAGCAGATCCAGTGAGGATGGATGCACTCAGACCAAGTAGGGATCAGCTGTCCTAAACTTGCCTTTTGGGAAGGTAGTATAGTATAACCAAAAGTCAATCCATTAGCAATTTAATTTACGTCAGCTCCACTGCATGGGAGCTCCTGGAGGAGGCTCTCTCATCTCCCTCATACAGACTCTGTTTAATATTTAATATGTATTGTGAATTCTACACACAGGAGGGAAATAAAATTGAGATGACAGATAAATCTATACACCAAGAGAAAGGACTGAAAGAGAAAGTTCTTCATTCTCTCTATTTCGTGTCATAGTAAAAAGAAGTATACCTGAGTCACTCCTCAGACGTTTAGGACATAATTATAATGTAGATTGTGCCAGGATAATCAGACAGATACAGTGGTTTAAACAGTTCTCTGTAAAATACCTTTTTCTTTCTTTTTAAAAATTTTTTAAAATTTATTTTTATAGAATAAAGTCTCATTTTTTATCCATGTATGCCCTTGTTCCAACTCCCTTCCCCCTCCCGAGCCCTCCTGGTCAAGCTTCAGCCTCTCTCCTCCCCATCCCTCCATCCCCTCTCCAGAAAGAGCAAGAAGTCCCAAGTGGATTAGCTCAGCATCGACTCCAGGCAAATCTGATTTTTTTCATCCTAATATCAAGACTGGGTTAGGTGTTCCTCTGGAGGGAATGGGCTCCAAGATGCCAGTCCATGCACAGAAACACAGTCTGAAGCCTCCCCTTGAGGTGCCACATACTGCCCATGTCAGTGGCCAGCTGCCCATCCTTGGAGGGTCTAGTTTCTTTTCCTGGTGGTTCCCAGGCGGCTGTTCTTGATTCAGTGAGCCCCCAAGAGCTCCAGCCAGCCATCACTGTGAGAATTTTCCTCATAGTCCCTATCCTCTTACTCATATAGACTCTCTTCCCCTGCTCTCAGCTGGACCAGGGACTCAGTCCAGTGCTCAGCCATGTATTCCTGCCTCTATTCATTGTTGGATGCAAGTTCTGTGATGGCACTTGGAGTTGCTATTCATTTGATTATAGGGGAAGTCCTGTTTAGGCAACACCTTCACTATTGGTTGGAGACCTAGGCAGGGACATTTGGTGAGTTCTTGGAGGTTTCCCTAGCACCCGGTCTTTCTCCAACCCCACATTGGCTTCCTCTATTACGATCTCCATCTCTTTTTCTCCCTCCTTGTTGTTCCTCTCACTCAATCATCTCCTTCTCTTGTGATTTGTTTCCACCTCTTCTTGTTGCGACACCTTATGCTCCCAACTAGCTAAGGAGATCTCTATTTTCTCTTCCTAGGGGACTCCCTGGATGGTAAAACATGTAACAATATATCCAGGATCTAGGCAGTTGTTTGCCTATAATAAAAGCCTAAGGAAAGAGCTTCAGATTGCAAACTGAATTAGAAGTATGAAAGGCAGAGCTTGTCCTTCCTTTCCACAAAATCCAAGGTAAGTAAGTCCTTGCAGGATTGTGTACTGGTGCTGGTTAGCCCGCTGAAGGGAAATGAGTATGAACTCCTGGGAATCCTGTTGAAGGACGAGGCTTCTCTTTTGAGTCACAATCCCCTGGGAGACTACAATGCAAAACAGTACATACAGCATGGCCAGAATTATATGAGTGAACCTGCACTTGACCCATATGCAGGCAATCTGCTCTCTCTCATTTTGCTTTCTGCTAGTGATGTGCTGAAGATATAGAACAGCCATTTGTTGATGTATTCAATGGGTATGTTTAAAAACAGAAGAGAAAGAAGAGGGGGAGGGGAAAGGGGAGGGGAGGGAAGGGGAGGAGGGAGAAGAAGGGAAGAGGAAATGAAGGGGAGGGGAGGGGAGGGAAGGGAAGGGTAAAGGAAGAGGAGGAGAAGTAAAGGGGAGAGAAAGGGGGAGGGAGGGGAAGAAAGGGGAGGGGGAGAGAAGTATCCAAGGCAAGTCCATGGAATTGTACCACACTCCTTTGCTGTTAGGAGATGCAGAGTGTGGTGAAGGCTTCTCTTCATTCTCTCTGTTCATTTCTCAAGAGAACATCTTTCTTTCTCTGCTCAGCCAGTGCAAGTTGGGGGAAGCAGTTTATAGACAGCATCATGAAAATCTACATCTACACAATGGAATACTACTCAGCAGTAAGAAAAAATTATATCCTAAAATTCACAGGCAAATGGATGGATTTGGAGAATATCCTCCTGAGCGAAGTATCACAAACTCAGAGAGATAAGCAGGGGATGTACTCACTCACTAGTGGTCTCTAAACAAACAAACAAGAAAAAAAAAAAAAGCCAAACATGCCCAAGCAGTAAACCACAACCACTGAACAGCTTGGGATCAGAAACACCCTGGACTGACCCTTCAAGCCCCAGTCCATCTATAGGAACACCTGACTCACTCTTGAGGGAGGGGGGGACAAAACTGGATTTGGCCAGGAGTGAAGACTGATCCAAGCATTATTGGGTCAGTGTGACCATAGGACTGTCTGCTCCCTGCCAAGGGAGGGGATGGGGAGTTGCAGAGAAGAAAAATGACCAGATGTGTTGGGAGGGGGAAGAGACCTTCAATAAGGATATACAGGGATGGAAAAAAAAAAAAACTCAGAGGGAAAGCTGAACACAAAGAAAATATATGTGTAGTAATCTTATTTGCATTTCCACCCTTGATAAGCCATGCTTATGATTATTATCCTCTGTATAGTTATTGTTAATTCTTCGGCATTTTTTAAAAATTCTTTTTACTGTTTTTTTTGATAAATACAAAATAAAGAAGAAAAAAAAATCTGGAGATGCAATTGTTGGTGTTTGGGTGGGAGGCCAGCTTACCTTCATAAGGTCACCAGTTACGACTGCCTGCAAAATTGCTGTGAAAGACAAAAGAGAGATGTCTCATTAGAAGAAGACCCTCCCGGTGAGAGGTTACAAATGAATGGTTCCATATTTAGGAGAAGTAAATCTATATCAGAGACAGGAACCAGGGATTCTTTGTTAAACACATGAAATTCTCCTCTTCACACATTTCCTACCCTAGCACCAACCATACGCATGGTTCTAGCACTTTCTTGACCCTCTCCTCATCCTGGTACTGCAAAGATAATGTGAAATTTGGAGTCACATTACATTAAAATCTTAGCTCTGACCTGAAGAGGTGTGGGACACTGGACAAACCATTTAATCCCATGAGCCTCAGTTTCCACAACTGCAAGAGTGAAAGTCTAGCCGTGTGGTTGGCTGGCTGGAAGGGTTAGTCATGGTGGAGCCTCCTTTCTGTCCTTCCACTCTGTCCTCTAGAAATGCAGTTCATCTCTAGCCATTTCTTTTGGAAATACTGAAGTGGTAACTACTCACTGCCATGGATGTTAAGAGGATTAGTGATCTAGAAGAGAAAATCAGTGTTTCAGCTGTGTTCTGGGGAAAATAGTCACATGAATAGATGGTCATGATAGAAAAAAGCCTAAAGCTCTTCAGTAACTGAAGTTATCTGTAAGATACTTGTAGCTTTAAAAAGAAAAAGATTTTTTAATGGTTTATGCACATATTATATAAAAAATAAGAAAATCATGTTAAAAAAAGGAAAACAGTACATGCACATGTAAAGACATTATGGTTCCTAGAGGGTGCTATCCACACTGCTGTAAAACTGACACATTTAGAAAAGGAGAGATAGCAACTTGGAAACTATTCAAACTATGGACCCAGTCTTTCAAATCACAGAGCTTTAGAAGAAAGATTAATCTAAGTTTATTTTGCAATGTACTATTTTGTCTTATTTAACTAATGTCTCAATTGGATTAAAGTCTAGACGCATATATGTAGAGACAAGGAGCACAGCATCAACTCCACAGCTCACTCACTAGTGCCTGCTATGCAAGCAAGAGGATTGACTTTGATCCCCAGGGCCCACATTAAAAAGCTAGACATGGAGGCATAAGCATGGGGTTCTAGCCCAAGAGAGGGAAAATAATCAAATTCCTGGATTGTGTTGATCAGCAAGCCCAGCCTATCCTGAAAGCCCCAGGTTCCAAAATATCTTGCTTCAAAAACTAGGTGGATGGTCCCTAAAGAACCAGACCAGAGATTGACTTTTGGATGTGCACACATGTACATACACATATGACCTGCTGCCACCACCACCACCGAGGGAGAAAGAGGGATAGAGAGATAGAATCCTGCCTGCTACATGATTCTCTATTGTACATTTAAGAGTCCCAAGTAAACAAAGGGCTACAAGACTGAGAATTTGCTCTTCACCAAAGCAGAAGCCTTGAAAACCTACAGAAAAGAGGGTGGCTACTGGATCATGGAAGGAAGGAAGAGGCAAGAAGAAGCAGGGGAGATGTATGGAGCTGGAAAGGGAAAAGGAGATCTTTCCTTCTGTAAGAGGTTATATAAGCAAGTCACCCTTAGCTTTGAATTATTCTGTGACCCCAGTCTCCCTTCACACAACACAGAGCCTCCTCAGTTATCCCTTGAGCTGAAAGAAAATAAAGCCACAAAGAAAGAATGTCAAAAGGGATGGGGACGGGGCTGACAGGTGGGAAGAAGATACCAGAAATCAAGGTAAGAAAAGTTAGAACCATTGTAACACGCATGAAATTAAAACACAAGAACCCACTTCGTAAAAACAAAAGCAAGAACTAGAGAGTTATTGAAACAACAGAAAAGGAACTAACATGTCTAAAGAACCTGAGAAAATGTTGAGTCTGTCTCTTTATGTTTATAAATAAAGATTCTGACATTGGGAGTGAGGTGGCACTTGGGACACAGAGCCATAATGCCTGCCATTGCATCTAGGCCTCTGTCCACTACTACTACAATGACCCCACTGTAGGCAGAGCTCAACCTGGCACCACGGCACCCATGGAAAATGGCAAATACACTGTTGCTATGTAGTGCTGTGGAAACAGTGACAGATTAGGACATAACTCTGTATGATTTGTTGAACATCAACATTGGAAGCCATTTTTTTTCTCCTTGGCAAAGAAGGCCAACAGTGGTAGTGTTCACCTCTGAGGTAAGGGTTAAAGTTTGTGAAAGGCTTCATAAATAGACAGGAAGGGTAGTTTTCAGTACTTCTGTGACTTCATATAAACACATACACACAATGGAGAGAGGAGAAGAGGGGAGGGGAGGGGAAGGGAGGGAGGGGAGGGGGAGAAAAAGAGAGAATTCAGAAGGAAATTTCTGTTAAGGATAAACTTGTCCTTTAAAGGCACAAGTGAGGCTCTGCTAACACAACATATTTCAGATCAAAAGAACAGATCAAGGAGCCATGAGGTGATGTTTTCCTGTAGGACAGAAACTCTTCAACTGACCACAAGGAAGGGGAGTGGAGAAACACAATTAGCAATTTCAGCTTGGAGAAACAAATAGTTTAGTATTTTTATACTGTTGAATGCTTCCTTGGGTATAGTGGACTGTCCTGGTTGTAAAAGGAATGTGATGAACAAAACAACAAGAATGAGCTACTTATACAGTCTTGTAACCCACACTCAGAAGATCAAACAGCAGATGGCATATGTTTTCAAGTCCATATAGCACCACATATACCTCAGAATGTAAATGATCATAAGAAGTAGGAGAAAGAAAGCTGTGAGAAGATGAGGTCATTATTTTAAAACATTAATATAAAATCAAAGTTGGCACATGTGCACAGTAAGTGAAGACAACAGAAGAAACCCCAGAGCAAAGTCTGTGTAAAGATAAGAACCAATCAAAAGAAAGAGGGTAGGAAGACCTGTGGCTAGTAGTAAAGTCGAAGATTTTGTGGATGATGGGAAATTTAAACCAATTATGCCTGTTAAGTAAAATTAATTGGCAAAGAAGATTTAGAAGGTCCTTATAACATAAAGGAAGAATCTGGACAAAAACATGGAATGTGAAAATAAAGTTCTTGAGGGAAGCTGAAAAGAGTTTTGTGAGGAGCGCAGCCCCGCATCACACATACTGTGGCTTCACAGGCCACTGAAGGAAGTGCCTGTATGTCAAGATTAGGTACTTGGTTTGGTATCACTTAGGTTCTTATCACCGTCTTGCAGCTAAGAAGCAAATAAAGAGTTAAAATCAAATCATAGGAGCATCCAAAAAATATCCTCCAGCAGGCTAGCCTACTTCTTCTCTGAAATCAGTCAGGACTTGCTCTTAGGTGCTTCACCCCCAAACCTCCACATAGGACCTCTTTCAACTTCTACCCGATATTGTTCATGAGCAATGCTATTTGTTTCCATGAGTCTCCAACAGCCTTTTAGTTTTATATCCCTGTAAACACATAGAAGATTGGATAACAGAATCATAATCACAAATATTTCCCACTGTGTTGGATACAGAAAGCATGGATACTTATTGTTAAGTTAAGCCACACACTCAAGGGTAGCTATTATGCAAACATTATTAGAAACAAGGCTTTCCTCTCTCCGCTGATTAATGTCCTTCCTCATGAACATTGTTATTTAAGATCTCTTCTGCATAAAGACAGCCCAAGTCCATTAATATTCAACTCCAGGAAATAACCTTGTGAAAGAAAGATCAGGCTTAAAAACAAATAATGAGCTGTTATGATTACAGCATTATTCTTTATTTCTTGAATTCTGAGTTTCCTCTTTGGTTTTCACATAGACCCTTCATGATAAAAATGAATGCTTCTAAATTTCAGCAGCAAAGGGAGCATTAATTTTTAATATATCACAAAGGTTACTGGAGAGATGTGTAAGTTTCTTGGACAAATAAATTGTATGAACTTACACTGTATGTTAGGAAAGGACTGGAGAACATTTCTAGAGGTGATAAGTTGAATCCATCCATATGAAATGAATTATTTTTTTCCCTTCACAATGTATTCAAATAAATGGCTGTCCATACTCATGCCGAGAATAAGACTGCCTGGAGGAAATTTGTCTTTCCCACAGCCATTCTTTGTAAATTCATAAGCGACTGGATACACTTAGACACCCTGCATAAAAGAAAAACATAACTCCTACTACAGAGAACTCCAAAAGAGATGATGCCTACAATCTGAAAGTTTGTATCCCTCTAAAATTCACCTGGAAACCTTACCAACATTGTGTAGGTGATAGGAGGTGGTGAGTCCTCCAGGGAAATGATTAGCTCATAAACCTCTGCCTTTGTGAAAGACATTGATGTCCTTATAAGAGAGAGGTTAATGAGCTGCTGGGTCCCTCCATCTTCACTAGCATAAGCAGAGGACAGAGCAGCCATCTCTGTGTGGTTCTTGCATGTCAGGATGCAGAAAGTAGTTATCCTCTTGAAAATAGAGAGGGAGCCTTTACTAGACATGAAATCTCCTAGATCCTAGACTTACCAAACACTAGATAACAAGAAATAAAATTATAATGAAAGAAAGAATACTGTAAACTTAAAAGCTCATTATTGATGTAATTTATAGTATTTGTTATAACAGCAGTAACTAACTTAGAGCTCCAATGTTCCCCTCATGACAGGCTTTGTTTAGGGTGACGATATAGCAATATACAAAGAAAAGTTCATTCTCTCCTAAAATATATGTTTAATCAAAAAGTTTAAACAAGATCTGACTTTATACAGGAATGCATAATGTGTCATTCTATCTTTAGCTAGCTATGATTCTGGGAAAGCCAGTTTAGCAAGATTCAGTTCTCCTCCTGGAACACTGAAAATTAAAAACAATAAGAATATTTTGAGTTTTTTTTTAATTGAGATGGTTAATCTAAATGTCTACTCACTAGAAACTAGAATCACATGGGGAAAGACTCAGCTAAGGAAATATCTAGGTAAATTTGGCCTGTGCATATGTCTGTGAGGTACTGGCTCGATTGTTAACTAACCCTGCCCACTGTGGTGCCATCATTTCAACAGCAGGTTCCTAAATTATCTAAAAGTCGAGAAAGCCAGATGAGCATATGGAAGCAAGCAGCAAGAAGACAACATGGCTGAGTTCATGTCTCTCTGCTCTTGGCTGCAGATATGGCTTCTTAGATGTCTGAAGCACTCACATGATGGGCGACCGACCCATAATGATGGAGTTTCAAAGCAAAGAGGGCCCCCTATCTTCCTCTTTGTTGCTTTGTTTCAAAGTGTTTTACCACAGCAACAAAATAAAACTAGAAACTCAAAGTTAGAGAATCTATGTGACAGAACACTGAGGTTTACTCATGTTCTCAACCTGGCCACAGAGAAAAACCTTTTAGATAAATAAAAAATATAACCCAAGAATTTGGTGCATGGCTACTTCTGAAGAAAAAGTTTAGGTTGTTATTCTTGATTTGCCAACAAAAATAGCTAGGGATAAAAGGTATAAAGAATGTAGCAAAGGCACACATATAATATGTATGTAATTGTTTTTTATTTTTACCTTTAATTGTGTGTATATGTGTGTTGGTATGTGCACAAGACTGCAGTGCCAACAGAAGCCAGAAGAGGGCATATCAGATCTCTGGAATTAGAGTTACAGTTGGCCATGAACCACCCCAATATAGGTGCTGGGAACTAAAAATAGTTCTTTTGGAAAAATAGCAAATACTCTCAACCTCTGAGCTATCTCTCCAATTGTGATGTAATTCTTAACAAACCAAACGAAAGTACTGCATATTATATATGAAACAAAATCAAAACCCTCCACATAAGAATATTTTTAAGACTGATATGTAATTCCCAAATGTTGTTCAGCCTTAAAAGTAACATATAATGAGATGGCTATTATCGCCTCATGGTAGCAACCATTCAAATGCATAAAGATATTGTAGAAAAAAATAAAAGGAAAAATATGAACAAAGAATGATGTGTGAAAATCTCTAAGATAAGATGGTTGATTGACTGAAAGTTGTAACCATGAATTTGGAAATCTGTACATAGTTTTAAAATCAACATTTCAGAGTCTAGAAAAGAGTCATAACTACCTAGTTAGTAGAAACTTTCTACACTCTCTACCTACCTTTGTCTATAATCTAATTATTACTTCACAGATGTAAAACTGAGAGCTTCGGACATGAATTGTCATTTCCTGTGTCTCATAGAGGGCAAAAGATCAAAGATACAGGTGAGTTTCATTTCAATTATTTTCCATCCCTCTCTCTCCAAAGTTCAAGTGCTTTTCACCATAATGATCTGCTTTTTTGTGTTCTGCTTGGACCATGATGCCCCCAAATTAAAAAAAAAAGACATATTAAACAATAAAGTCAATATGTAGTGTTAAATACAACCTCTTCTAGTATAAATGGAAACACTGAATGATGAACAAACCCAAGGCAAATGTTAGGAATAGAGTTTGTTCAATCTGGTGGGGATTAAAATTTTTACACCATTCCCCATATTCAGTCAGCATTAGGAATCCATGTCTCTAGAGAGATTTCTCCACATAGCTATTCATGAATCAACTCGAAGTGAAACAATCTGTCCAATTTTTCTGTTTGTGAGCAGCCAGTCATAATACATAAGCAACACACTGTGAAAGCTTAGCTTGCAAAGATAGAATTTAGTATAATAATCACACACGGCAAGGTAACCTAACACACGCTTAATGGTATGGACAGCCACTGTGAATTATGCTAATTAGGCTTAAATGGGAAGCAGCTCAGGAAAATGATTGCAATTAATAGTATTTTATATAGAGACACTGAACAAGTCCAAGATAGGAAGAGGAAAAGGAGAAATCAGATATTTCTAAAGATCTCTGCATTTTAATCTGGGCCTAAGGGAACGTCTGGCAATCAGAACAGGATGTGAGACAAGTGATCTCTCTCTCTCTCTCTCTCTCTCTCTATATATATATATATATATATATATATATATATATATATATATATATATATATGGTAAAAACACATGACATCATGACATTTGATGTGTAATATGTTCCCCCAAGTGACATGGGCAACAAAGGCTGTTTGGTCAGAGTCATTTCCAATACTAACGAAAAGTCTAAATCAGCATTCCATCTCAATCACAGTCTGTAGGTAAAAGCTTGGGATGACAAAAGCAGTGAGCATTATCTTTTCTTGTGCACTCATCCTGCAGTGTGACTATATCCAGTGCACTTGAGTCTTTCCTTCTAGATCATGAGTAAGCCAGAACTTTGGTGAGAAGTATGGTTCATGACCCCTACATATGGGAAGCTTCCTTCTGCGGGCTTCTGGAACCAGCCATCATTTCTCAAGAAAGCTAGAACAGTCTATGTGAAGACAAGTGAGATCAACCACAGATTCCAATAAAGCCAGCTCCATGTCACAGCCCTGCATGTGGTCACAATGACAGTGGAGGCCTGCTCAGCGTCCAGTGGAACAGAGAAAAACTTGCTCTGAAAACCTCTGTCCATAACACAGCACATGTATTTGAACTAATTAAACAGTTGTGTCTTAAATCATAATGTTCTGAGATTGGCTGCTGTGTAATAACAGCTGGTACAAACTGTGTGTCATTCTAAGAAAAACCATGAGTCTGTTTCAATAGACCCATTCTTCTCAATTCAATTCAATTTCTGTACTTTAGCATATATATATATATATACACATACACACATGCACATATATATGTATATGCATATATATACATATATATATATATATATAGAGAGAGAGAGAGAGAGAGAGAGAGATCACTTGTCTCACATCCTGTTCTGATTGCCAGACGTTCCCTTAGGCCCAGATTAAAATGCAGAGTTCTTTAGAAATATCTGATTTCTCCTTTTCCTCATCCTATCTTGGACTTGTTCAGTGTGTCTATATAAAATACTATTAATTGCAATCATTTTCCTGAGCTGCTTCCCATTTAAGCCTAATTAGCATAATTCATAGTGGCTGTCCATACCATTAAGCGTGTGTTAGGTTACTTTGCTGTGTGTGATTATTATACTAAATTCTATCTTTGCAAGCTAAGCTTTCACAGTGTGTTGCTTATGTATTATGACTGGCTGCTCACAAACAGAAAAATTGGACAGATTGTTTCACTTCGAGTTAATTCATGAATAGCTATGTGGAGAAATCTCTGTAGAGAAGTGGACTTTGGGGCAGCTGATGGTACAAACTTCCCCTTGACCAAGCAAGATGTCATAATGATTGATTAAAGGGACAGTGTGACCTATTCTTGTGATCCCATTGAGTCAAGTTTGAGTCAAGTGTGAACACAGCATTTGTCTTGAGTTTGACAACCATTCAGTGTTTTCCCTGACACAGGAGCAACTGGGCCCTTAAACTATATGTTAACTTGCCTTCATTTTATGTTTTGTAATTTCAAGACAGGACAAATTAGTATACTTGTTGGTCAACTTAAAAATTCTGTTCAAAAGATGTTCTGACCCTAGTGGATCTCAACCTTCCTAATGCTGTGACCTTTTAATACAGTTTTTCATATTCTGGTGATCCCCAACCATAAAATTATTTTTGTTGCCACTTCAGAACTGTAATTTTGCTACTGTTATGAATAGTAATGTAAATATCTAAGTTTTCCAATGGTCTTAGGTGGCCCTTGTGAAAGGGTCATTCAACCCCCAGAGGAGTACAACCCACTTGTTGAGAACCACTGGTACAGTCCTTGTGTTATATTACCATTGTGTCCTCTAGTCAAAGAAATACTATCTGAATGATGTAGAGCATATACTTCATTCCACTCATTATCATCCTCATTATCGGGACTAAGCATTAGCAGCATCTAATACTTCAGTGGTTTATATCCAAAGCATGGTCTGTGCCGTATCTACTTCAGAGTGTACAGCCATTTATAGGAGACAGAGATAGGCTTCATTTCCCCCTAATGACAGAGATAATCCTCAAATTCAATTAGCTCCTGGTAATTGCATGCACAAGTGTATATGGGTTCTTTCCATCTGCTGTAGCCATCCTTTTGAAGCCCCTATGAGCATGGAAGAAGTCTTCTCTTTGAACAAAAATAGAAAAGCAACCATCTAGTGTTCCCTCCAGCAGAAAAACTCTACCTTGCTGCCAGGAGACCAGAATGTGCCTTCTTTGGAAGTCCATTCACTTCTTTCATTCACCACTGGAATTGGCTGTAAACAGTGCAGCAACCAGATGTTTTCTAGCAGCATCTCATTTGGTGTTTTGTTGCTGGGAAAGTGTTAGTTGTTTTGTGTGTTTAAATTCCAGCAGGCAATTAAGCCAAAGGTATGCAGAACGTGCTTTTATATCTTCTTCCTTTAATGATGCTATAGCTTTTTCTGAAAACTTTATGGTATGGGAAATAAATAAAGTGGTGAGTGTATATGTGGTTGACCCAATAGTCAGGGGTCTACCTGGCTACCACTTCTCTTGGCTTTTAACTAGGGACTGTGGAAGACATTATAAGAAGTAAAAGAAAGATCACCTGGGCTGGGAGTGTAACTGAGTGTTAGTGTCCATACTTAACATGTGCAAGGCCTAGGGTTGGATCCCCAGTACCACAAAGGAAAAGAAAAAAGAGGAAAGGAGGGAGGTATGGGGGATCCTCTTCCACTGGCATCTGTTTTTACCTGCAAGTCAATTTCCAAGTCCCAGACATTTTCTACATCTCTTTGAAAATTTAATTGTGCTTGTTTGGTGTATTCAAAGATTTTAAAACCAGAAATAGCTATATTAGGAGTCAAACTAGATCTCTATATGAAGTCACGATGCATGATATGTTGTTAGAACATGAATAGCAAGCCTTGGATCTGGATTAACTCCAAATTTACAGGTTAAATAACTTGCTTTTGAAAACCTGTACAGGTTAAGGGGCCAGTGAAGCACTTGCCCTTCACCACCCACTGTGTGTTAGCTTCATTCAGCTGTGTAAAATATGTCACAGCAATCACAAGAAGGATCATTGGGGCTCTTGAAAATACCCTCTGGCCGACCTCTACAACTCAAATAGCATGAGAATTGAATGCTTTCTCTACTGATAAATTAACGGCATCATGATTGGGTATGATGGTCATTACACTCTTTTCTACTGTACCACCATCTGATATAATGCCCAACGACCCTGCAACTACAAAAGAAGAGCCACTCATGGCATCAATATCACAACATTAACTCTTTGGCTCAGTCATTTTTAAGCTTATATAAACAGGGGAATTTGTTGTATTTTTAAAGAGCTTATAATACCTGATTATAATACCTTACTAAACTCATGGACCCCCAAGTAACTACAGTAAACAATAACATTCTGTTCTTTCTTAACATTTGGGATGAAGCAATGCAAATTAAGATGCCAAGCATATTGCAAACCGATTTGGTTAAGATATGCAAAAAGAATGCCAGTATTCTCTGAAGTTCCTTTATCCTTCCATAACGCTGAGAAAATTTAATTTATATTGACTCATTTTGTTTATTTTTGCTTTTCAGTTACTTGGATGAGAAAGCTATCATCCTGTGAGTGATGAGGGTATTAAAGCCTTGCTCAGCCTCACTAGTGAGAGGGAGGTGCCCCACTGCAGGGAACACTGTGCTGACCCACAGCTCATCCTGACTTTCACAGAGCTGATAAGAAACAGAATTGGGACTCTGGCTCCATCCCTTCTCTTGGGCTGGCCTGCCTTCTGTGATTGGCCTCTGTGAGTTTATTTGATCTATTTTAACAGTGCCCTTCAGGACCTCTAAAAGGAATTCCAGTTGAGAAAAGTATACACGCAGTGCATTCAGAACTAACTGCTGATGAGGACTGAAAAGGATAGATGGTTTTTGACTTTGATCATACATCAGCACTGCAGGGGAAAGGAAATGGGGTTGAAGGCCAGGATTAAAGTAAGAGTGTGTCCTAGAGTTCTGGAAGATTATAGGTTTATGGGTCAAATGGCTATCAGGTTGGACACTAAGCACCTTATCAGCCCCTAACACAACTGGCTAAAATGAGCCATTTTTAATAATAATAATAATAGCAATAATAATAAAGCTGTGATAAAATATCCTCTACTGGAATCAAAATGAAGCCAAGGATGAGTAAATATAGAAAGAGTTACTCACAAAAATGTACAAATTTTGAAAAACCATAGTGTAAAGACAGATGGGGTAGTTTGCGTTTGAATTGCTATAAAGAAATATTTTTTTATTGTCCCCATATAAGCACATGACAGATAGTCAAGGGAAGAGAAAAAAGATTTAGAATATCTAATTTGAGAAAAGTAAAAATTAACTGTTAAGTCTTATTACCTACTAAGCTGACTAAGCAACCATGTGCTTAAGAAGCAAATGTGAGATAAATGGTGAGTTCTGAGCATGCTCAGGAGAGAAATGTCAGCTATATATCTGCATAGCAGGAAGTCATCAATGACACTTATAACGGGCTGGATTTTATGGCCTAGTTGTCATAAAGTGAAGTAAAGACTGGGCCTTCATTCTTCACAGGAATTCAGACATTTTTTCAGAAAGAAAAGAAGAGGGAGAAAGTTAACCCCTGGACTCCCACACAGCCAGATGTGTCCACAGACCATTAAAGAGACAACCATGTAGAGAACATTTTCTCCAGCAGAAAAGCTGGGAGAGAGTGGCTAGCATAGAAGCTCAAAGGAAGTGGTCAAGTGGGGGTTCTCAAACAGGGCTGGGGGAAGGGAAAGAGGGAGCCGAGGGATGGGGGCTCCTGGGAATGAAAATGGAACCCCTAACCAAAATTGGGTGAGGGGTTGGAGCCCAGGGTCCCTTCTTCCACCTATCACCACCTTATAGTGTTCCCAGGAACTTAATTTCATAATATAACCTTGGCCAAGACTCCAACCTTTTTCCTAAAAGTTAAAAAAATATATACAAAATATATTAAAATGTCTAGGTCCCAGAGGTGCCATCAAAATGCTGAGGAAGAGTAGCATTGTGGGAGGGCCATCCTTTCTGAGGATGGGAAGGCAGAGTGGTGTGAGATGAGGGAAGTATATGATGGTTGGAAGGACACACAGAAACCAGCACAGTGAATGGGACACTGGTGGTATAAGAGTCCTGGTGCACTATGATGCAACAGCTCTCTTCATTTTTGGCCCAATGGTCCAAACAATTTCCTTCTTCACTTGCTAGAGGGAGAGGTAGCAGAACTGCCTCTCACTAGATGACATGTGAACTCTACTCGATTATAAATTATCCTTTTAAAAATGAACAGGCTTTAACTTTGCCTAGAGAAGAAATGAAAACTTAACTTGCAGGGTTAAGCAACCAGTGTGAAAGCATCCTAGAGCATTTACACACTGGCAAAGCTGGTTTGCTGTGGTGAAGTGTTGCAGTGGCATCGTAGTTTACCATCCTCAGCACAGGCACCACCCATCATCCTGGTACTTGTATGCAGAAATCCACAAACACGGCTTAGGGGCTAGGACACAGGTGTCTGCATGACACTTCTTCCAAAGTGTAGGAATCATGTTTGCTTTTCCCTCATGTGTTATATCAATGATATTCTTCTCTAGCTCAGAAGCAAACACACATACACAGAGCCTAAAGGACCTTGGAAGTCTTTTTCAAGGCAGCGAGTGCAGTCTGATCCATGAAGAAACCAAGAACAAAGACTTTGTTCAGAGTTACCCAGCCTGTGGAGGGCTTTTCCCTCTTCAGACCGTGACACTTATCCTGGCCTGGCCTGCCTTCAAAGCTCCAGTGGCTAGCCATTACTTACAATGACAGAAGTCATCCTCTGCCTACTGGGATGTCACCTGAAGGAAATTTCTAGTCCTGGGAAATCTGTAAAATAACAGGTTTTACTAATTAATGTTGGAAGCCCATATAAATAGGACACAGGGCTGTATTTTCAGAAGAGTGTATTCCTACTATTGAACATTGATTGTCTCTCTTGTACTGTTTTATTTCTTTCTTTCAATATTTGCAAGCATTGTTTTATTTCTTTCTCTCAATATTTGCAAGCATTTTATTTGTCAGGCTTAGATTTAGAAGCTTCATGTTTATTACCTAATCTAATGCTCACTACACCTATCGTACATACACATATAATTATTATCCTCCCAGTTTCCAAGATGGTGCCATGACATTAAACCTGTCCAAGATCAGATAGATAATTTGGAATAAAATCAGGGTGTATATCCAGGCTAGGAGAGGCATGGCAGAGAGCCTGGCTCCCTATCAAGGCAATAATCTACCTCCCTTATCTAGATGCAGAGAGTGTCAAATACTACGATAGTATCATTAGGAGATGACACCTGGTCCTCCTAAATAGACATTTTCATGATTGGTCCAGGAAGTTACCTTCCCCATAGCAAGATTTTAGTTCTTGTTTGGGGAAATGCAGAGGACCAAATTTTCTTTGTGAGGTATATAAAAAAAAGGACAAAATGATGAACTATTACATACAATGATACTGGCTGGTCAAGGGATGTTCTAGAATGTTAATAAAAAAAATTCCTAAAATATGCAATACCCCAACCTACTCAGAGAACTTAAAGGAGCATGGTGGAAAACCAAGCAGTATTTATTGAGTTGATACCATATTTTGTGGCAGGCGTGGACAGATAAATCTACCTCCAACTAAAACAGTTCAAGTCTAAATAGTTACAACAAGCTACACAGGGAAGCAAAAGACACTGATTTGAAAACAAGCAAACAATGCTTCCAAGGCTGGATGTGGTGGTACATACACACAATCCCAGAATTTAGGAGGTAGAAGCAGGAGTATCTGGTGCAGAAGGTCCTCTTTAGCAGGTGACTGGAGAGCCTAGACTAATGAAACTCTCTAACCAAAGGCTTCCAAAGTCCTAGAGCATACTGGGTAAAGCGCCTATTCAACACTTCAAAGCAGACTCTGGCTTCCAGGTTTCCCCCTGCCTCCCTCAGTCCCTACCTGTTACAGGGCCCTCCTGGCTGGCAAACTCCAGCCCCCTACCATGAACTCTACAGCCTATATAATCCAACCATATTTTTTGTACCTTTGGGCATCCTGGTTGCTGCACATGATTCTCTTCTCTGTCTTCTTGCCTCCCTGCTCTCCTTACATGGCCCAGCTCACTCTGGTCATGTCTACTCTGGAGTCTCCCAGACATTCCTGCCTTTGACTATGCTCTGCCACATATTCATAATAAATATTTTTCTTCATCATACCTAGAACCAGTCATGTCCTTTCCTTTTTATTTATTTTTGTCATTCAATTATCATAATGATTCAAGGAACCTAACTATTGAAAGAGAAATGAGTAAACCTGGTTTAAGCAGAGCACATCAGAGTTTTCCTGGACTCCAGTCATAAGGAAGAACAGACATGGAATGACAATTATCCTCATTGAGAAACACAGGACAACAGCTTCCATTATGCCAGCCTAGCACCATGGCTATGCTGAATATTAATATGTCAAATCACATGTTTTCATACAACAAAGGCCTTAAATAAATGGTTAGCTTCCATAAGTAACCCCACTTTAATTCTCCATTTCTGTTCTCATAAATGAGTAGATAGAATCCAAGGCTCAGAGCATCCACACTTTCTTTTGAAAAGTCAGATTCATTTTTTCTAGGGTGTGAGTAATAGACTCTATGATAACAACTGGTTGCCAGACACAGCACTTAGTTTGAGTGTCTTTGATCCTTTTCTTCCAACGTAAACACAATCAGGAGGTTAACTCTGCCCTTCCAGACTCCTCTTTTTCCTGCTACTTTCTCGTTTTTCAGTACCTCCCAAACCTTCCTTTAACTGTTCTCCGTGGCCCACAGGCTATCACAGTACTATTAGAGTCAACCTTAGCTGAAAACACTTCCCTCCTCCAGCAGGCTCAACAATCAGCCTTCACAGATAATTAAATAATTATCACCAACAAAGCATTCCAAAGAAACCAAAAACGTTCAAAGGGATCATATGGTACGATCAAGGGGAGGGGGAAGTGCAGAGTAGGGTCAGAACACAGACTAAATAACATTAACTAGATTTTGGGAACCCTAGTGGGGAGCTGTTTTGATCTCTTGCTTTATTTTTAACTAGAAGCGGATAATCTATTTTTCCAGGGATTTGGGAAAGCAGACGAATGTAGGCGGGTACACCGTCATTTCTTCTCCCTTTCACACAGTCTTTGAGGAGTACCCATTGAAACTCCTGCAAAAGGCCATCTTCTCAGTACATTAGTAAATGAATCTCTTTGGAAAAGGACCAGGGCTGACCTATCTTATACCGCAGGGAAGAGCCTTAATGAGGCTCCAATGGGATTCAAAGATGGGCCCTGGAAGTTTCTGTTTGCCAACACCATGGACTGCAGCAAATTTAACAGTAAGGCTTGAATAGAGGAATTCAATTCCATGCCAGGGTGTTGCAGAGAACAGGACAATGTCTCTGGGCTTGGATTCAATTAAGAGCAACACCACTCAGGAGGAAATATTTTTTTAAAGGAATACATTTTTTTTAAAAAAAAAAATCAGTAAAAGAATAAGTAAAGAAGAAAACCCAAGCATTTAAGCTGTCAGGGAAATCCATCTTTGTGTGTTTGGACTCCTGGACTTGGCTCCAACACACAGAAATTAATAAGCACTGAGGAGGGTGTAGAATAAAAGACAAAGGAGGTGGTCTGCCAGAGGGATAGCAGGAGGTGACCGAAGCTATATGGCTGAAGAACCCCAGGGAATTGGGATCCAGAGGGTGTCTGTAAGCAAAGGAGTAGAAATTACTCATGAAGGCAGCAGAAACTAAACTGGGATCATCCCTAAATGCAAGCTCTAAAACGTTTTAACCTAATTAGAAAATCAACGGGGGAATTAAAGGGTAAGAAACTGGATATGGAGAAAAATATCCTCTAGCAACTTGGCATTAGTTAGCCCAAAGTCATTGCAAGGTAGCATACGGTGGAGGCCAGTATTGTAGGCTATTCCTAGCAGGCAATTAAAGGCTGCAGATGTTCCCATCTGTATCTCCACTCACCACATTTTACTAATAAGCAGCTTACAGGAAAGGAGAAAACATCTTCCTTCCTTCTACTCATGCGGATGTCTCCTTTATTATGCCAGTTCCTGAAGGAAAAGTTACATGTCAACAGGGCTACTGGCAGAAATGGGGTTCCTGTTTCCCTAATTATGAGCATGAGTTACATGAAAATGAGCACTTCTTCATCTTTTTATTTTAATTTATTATGTATACAGTGTTCTGCCTGCAGGCCAGAAGAGGGTGCCAAATCTCATTATAGATGGTTGTGAGCCACCATGTGTTTGCTGGGAATTGAACTCAGGACCTCTGAAAGAGCAGACAATGGAGTGCTTTTAACCGCTGAGCCATCTCTCCAGCCTGCACTTTTTCATCTTTAAAGGCCAGTTCCCACCAAGCACAAATTTTAAAGCCTCAGTTTTAGAAACAGAATTGTGATGAGGAAAGCTCAAGAGAGATGATGTGCTGCTGACACACTGGGCAGAGGGTTGATTCAGAGGCATGTGGATCCTGATTGCCTGAGTCTACATCCTTGTTCTAACCCTCATTAACTACACCTGGAATCTCAAACACAATACTCAGTAGATTTTTGTCTTAGTCTCCTCATCTCTGAAATACAAATAGGAGGTCAAGTGAGATATTCTAGAAACAGATGGCTCAAGGGTTTGGTCAAGTATCTCAGAGGTTAGAAAAAAGAGAATGCCTTTTCCATTCATTTGATGAAGCAAGGAGTAGCATCTAGTCACTAATAAACAAAAATTGGGAAATTGAAAAAGAAATTAAAAGGCCAGTCATACCCATAAACACAGATGTCAAATAAATGATCAGCAAATGAGACCTAGTACTATGTGAAGGAGATAAATGTAATAATCAATTTGAGTTCTTCTCATTAATATGATACTGGTTTTCCACTGAGGGGAAAAAACCAGTAACTGAGATGCATTATGTTAACAGGTGAAGGAGAATAAACAAGATGAAGAAAAAAGGGATACTGAATGAAATTCATTGTATGTGAAATTTGAAAATGAAAAAAAAAGAAGATTTGAAATCTCTCTTGTCAATTGCCACCACCTACATTGAGGTTATGGAGCATTAAAGCATCAACTAAATAGAAATTATAGATGACTTTCATCCTGGTGTCACAAGATGAGCAAGGATGCCTACCGTTCCCTCATCTATTCAGTTCTGCATTAGCGGGAAGAGAAACAGAAAAGTACGTGAAAAGCATAATGAGAGGAGAGATTAAGGTGAAATTATCAATATTTGCTGATGATATTATATTATGGCAGGATTATCTCCTCACAGAATGACCTTTCATGTAAAACTTATGAAGTTAAAGGTTAACAAGAATCTTAATACAAACACAAGCTTTTAAAAATCAACTGCACTGCAGTATGCCAACAGAAAAACACTTAGAAAACACAACTTTAAAATCTACAACACATGACGTGTCATTAATGATATAAAATACCTAAAAGTATACTGAGCAGAAGATGATAAAACTATAAAAAAATAATACCCAAATAAATGTAAAGAGATACAACTAAGAACTAAGGTGTTTCTGTCATAAAGACATCATTCTTTTCCATACTGATCTATAAACTCGTGTAATATTTATGAAAAAATTGAAGAGTTATGTAAGCTTACGTGTGTGACTTATATCCAGATGACTGTAAAAGCCAAAGGAGATGCTGAATCTCCTGAGACTGAAGCTGCATGCAGTGTAATCCATGTGATATGGGGACTGAAATCCTATCTCAGATCCTCTGAACGATTAGCACTCACCATAACTACTGAGCCATGCCACCTCCCCAGATTACTTGTGAAATTTTAGTATTTCAAATGAATATGACAAACTTTTTAAATTTTATATAAACAAAAAAAGGCTATTGTGACTAAGTCATCCTGAATGAATCTGTGAGTTTAACCTCTATCAGATTTTAGGATCTATAACAGTGTAAAAACAGTTACACAGTGTGGTTTGGGTATAAGATCAGCTGTGCTGGGGTTGAAGGGATGGCTCAGCATTCAATAGTGCAGAGGACCCAGATTCAGTTCCCAGAATCCACCTGGAAACCGACAAGCATCTATGACTCCAGCCCCACAAGATCAGAAGTCCTCTGACAGGCACTGGACTCACATGTAGTATACATAAATACATGAAGACAGAATACTCATGTACATATTATAAATGTGCCTTTTAAAAAGTTACAGACATATTAGTCAATAAAACAAATGAGAAAATCTATTATAATATTGGCATTTACTTCTTGTGAATAACCAACAGCTATCTAATTAGATTTAACATCTACTAAGAAGGAAGAAATCCATACCTGGTGCTGTAAACCCAGCCAATTACCTATGGCCAGTGAGCTCATGGAGCCTACAGAAGAACCTACCCACTGCTATGTTTCCAAACCAGGATAATTTCTAATGCGTTCTTGATACTTATTTTTATACCCAAAGTTGAGTTTATCTCTCATTCTTCACCAAAGAAACCTCATTGTAACAGGTAAAGACTACTGCAGAAAAATCCCCAACTGGTCAAAATGCATACAACTAATCCTGGAGTATGCATAACTACAATTGCACAACACAACCCCTAAAGCTAAGAGAACATGACACAAAGGACAGAAAGATTGTAAGAGCTAGAGCACTAGGTCCTCTGTTGTGAGATGGCTTCTGCACCCATAAAAATCTCAATGATATAGTCACCTATATATAACTCACACAATAACAGTGCTCACATCTTCAAAACCCTACTCCTAGGAAGATCTACAGGCAATTAGTAGATGCTGACAGAGAGAGAATCAATCTTCTCCAAGGTTGAACCACTTGATAGTTATCTGACCCTAAGCAGTCAGCTCTAAACGCATACAAGTAAATAGACTCAGCACATCTTATTTATCTTATGTGTATGTACATATATATAATATGTGCATTTATATGCAAAGATACACACATATATAATAACAATTAACGAGGAGGTTATGAATTTGAGAGGGAGTGGGAGGAGACAAAGGAGGATTTGGAGAGGAGGGAAGGATGAAAATGATGTAAATATAGTACACATGCATGAAATACCAAAAAAATAAAAAATAAAATTTATAGTTGTAATAATAATTTTTCTGTGATCATGAAAAGTATTCCATGATTCCCGAACCCTCTGATTATTATGATGCATATAACTTTTTGTTCATATAATTTTACATCATCATATCAATCCTACCTTTATGTAGGTTAGTTATAATTGTCTCTTTGAATTTTCTATAGTTTTTTTAAATTATTCTATTTTTAAAACAGGTTAAGAACATGTAAATTAAAATAAAAAACAAACAAAAAAAGAACAAGACAAAAAGATGGACAGTGAAGAAAGTAGATAATAAATGAAACAGGTGTTCTAACACATAAGCACCTGCCCCCTAGGCTGCCCATGCTCCAGCAGAGGGACCTGTTCATACTGAGAGCACTGAGCAGAATCCCTAAACTTTACAATGAACACATGAATGTGTAAGAAAAATAAATGGTAGTAGGGTACTGGAGGAATTGGAGAAGAGCAGGGTGGGTTTGATCAAAGCATATTACACACTCGTATGAATTGCCAAGCAATAAAACCCAAAACAAAAGTACATCTTTATTTCTTGCCAAACCACAAAAATCAATAAAAATGTAGCTAGGTTTTTTTTTTTTATTTTAGAATGTAATAAGGATTTCAACTTTGGCTATATGAATCCTTAAAACATTTCAAAGACATCAACTGCAAGAAAATACTAATAATTTGAAAAATTTTAAAATAATAAACATCTGTCTGTTGGATAAAACCCAAAAATGTAAGCCCCAACTTGAAGACAATTTATAACAGAGAGAAGAAAAAATGTATCCGTAACATACAGAAATATGTTTATGGAATCATTAAGATACAGACAACCCAAAGGTAGAGCAGTTACGGCAGTAACAAAATGAAGCACTTCACACATGAATAAACACAAATGGCCTATAAATAGAGGAAATGATGTCCCACAAATGTGTAGATCTGTTTTATCACAAGATACAAGGTCACACTAGCAAAAGACTTGCAAATATTTTTTAATCCATTCATTTCAAGCATCAGCTGGGTAGAGCAATGGAAGTTTTTACCCACTGAAACTGAGTACATGCTTGGCTGACTACCTAGAGGGTGAAGATGTGCACAATCTACCACCTCACTAATCCATCGCCATCTAGAGTCTTAAACATTAGAAGAATTCTCACACAAGGACACCGGGAATTGTGGAAAAGAACATTCATGGTGGTAATATTTTCCCCAACCAGAACTCTGTAGTCTGTGAAAGCATTCATCAATGGAAGATTGTCTCTATAAATTGTGATATATTCATACAATAGAGCATTATACCATGTGACAAATGAACAAGATAAATATAACACTCATCAAAGATGAATCACAAAACTGTATACAATCTGATTCAACTTGTAAAGCCTATGACTTGGAGATTATAGGACCCTAGAGGGTGGGTAATCTATGGTTACTGTTTTGTTAAGTGGTCATGCCTTCAACACATTCATGTTAGTACTCATAGATTTGGTCGCTCGCTCTCAACTTTGGTGAGAGAAGATTCTTTTGCTGTAGATAGTGGTACATAGAGTCAAGGTGCCGAGTATAAGTGGCTGTGAGTGCTCAGCTGTGGATGGATCATCTCTAGCAACCTTCTTCCTGCTAGCTAAGGCTCACTTGACATTTTGGAAGAAGGGGAAGAAAGACAGAAAGAGATGGAAGATGTGAAGGAGAACTCGGAAATGCAGTCTTCGCGAGACCACATGGAGGATCCACATAACAGCTCACAGTAGCTGTGTCTACCTACACCAAATCTGCACAAGATCCAGTCAGCAAATATCCTTGACTGGGGAGGGGGTTCCAGAGCCCCATCCTTAGCCCTAAAGCAGAGAAGCTTCAGTCAGCTGAGGCTTCTTCTAAGGGAGAGAGAACAGGGCTGCTGTTATGGTGTCCATGCCTCAGTGGATGGCCACATACTCACACACCTATGGCCAGCACTAATTAACTGCGCTCTGGATTATTAATTATATTAATAACAATATAAAGAAAGAGGACATAAAATTGGGAAGGGAGCAGTGGAGAGCACAAGAAGAGCTGGAAGGAGATAGCGGGGAATGGCCATGCTCAAAATTCACTGTATAAACGTATGAAAATTCCAAAGAACAAATAAAATAATATTTTAAAAATGCAAAGGTTCAAAACAATCACAAAAATATAGCCTTATTCATCTTATAAAAATTTTAAATGGACAAAACTGTATATATACACATGCACATGTGAGTATGCATAACCACACATAAATTCACACATGGGGTATGCATCTATGTAGTAAAATAAAAAAGAAATTATATTACTGACAAGGAGGAAAATGCAATTACTCTGAAAGGTAAGGAAATTAAAATAGTCAGAAAGGCAGACAACCTGAATCTCTCAAGTTATGTATATTTTATGTTTTGGCCTGGGAAATGGCTCACAATAGTTGCTTTAGTTATTATTTGAAGTAAGCAGCTAGATTTAATATATTAACTATTTTAGTATGCAAACATGTTTATATTCATGTTAAAAAAAGGAGCAAGTCTAATAGCACAGTCTTGGAATCCTAGTTGCTCAGGAAGCTGAGACAGGAGAAATGTGGTTCTATGCCTACCTGGGCTATATAGTCAGTTCAAGGCCAATGTGGGCTAATTAGGACATAAAAACAGAGGGCCAGGGATACAGCTTGTGGTGAGGTACTTGCCCAGAGCATACAGAGGCCCTGTGTTCATTCACAGTACCATACAAACAAAGAGTAGAAAAGTGAGTTAAGGACTGATGAGGTGGTTCAGCAGCCAGACACACCTGTGGTCCAGCCTGACAACCTGAGTTCATTCCCTGGACCCACAGAGGAAATGAAAAGAATTGACTTCTGCAAGAGCTGTTTTCTGGCCTCCACTTGTACCTTGTGCTGGTATGCAGATATGTACACATGAGCACGCATGTGCGTGCGCACACACAATAAATAAATGCAAAATTAAAAACAAAAATCAGAAGCAAGAAAATGAATTTACAAGGGATTCATTTTGGCATCCCAAAGAGTTTTCTTCTATATAACAATGTGTGTTATTGGTAATGATATAAAGTATAATCAAGTTCGACCTACATATTTGATGTTTGTGAGCATGATCATTATATTTTCCAGACTGATCACTGCCATCTTCATCTGCTATTTACTGTGGCAACAGAAAAATGACCACAGTGGCTGTGTGTGTGTGTGTGTGTGTGTGTGTGTGTCTCTTTCTGTTTGTTTGTGTGTTTGTGTGTGTCTGCATATCTGTGTGTGTATCTGTATGTCTGTGTGTGTTTTTGTGTGCCTGTATATATATGTGTGTGTGTGTGTGTGTGTGTGTGTATGTATGTGTGTGTGTGTGTGTGTGTGTGTGTGTGTGTGTGTGTAGAATGGGGGCCATTCAGATGCTGCAGGGGAATCAAACAGCACTTCTTTTAAGAATCTAGTGATCCTTTTTATGGTGTACCATTTTTCCCCCTTCTTTTGTGAATTCTCTGTTAGGTCCCAGACCCATTTTTTTGAATGAATCATTTCTTTCTTTTAAACATTCTTTGATACTCTCTTTAGTTCTTTATATATTCTGGATATCAATCCTCTATCACATGTACAGATGGCAAAGATTCTCCTCCAATCTGTACCAGAATAGACATTCACTGGAAAATACCCTTCAGTAGGCATACATGGGCAATGGCTCTAAGAGCAGCATTCTGAGAGGCCTGCAAAATCAACATGCAAAGTGCCAAACGGGACCCAAGAGCTTAGAGCTGGAGAAGCTGCCGGGGCTGGAGGAGTGACTTCAGCAACGACAGAAATGATGAAGTGTGAGACACTAAATGGATAGGAAACTCAGAGGACAGGGCCATCAATCACTGCCAAACTTATCTTCTGACAGAGTGGGACTCCAGCTTCCAGATGTTGCATTAAAACATAATGTCCCCCTTGGGATTCACATGGCAGACTTCCCTGAAGCGGCGGTTTCACTCAGCTAACTAATTATGAGAAAATGTGACATCAGTATTTCACTTTTTCTACAGGGACAAATCATTCCCAGCAGGAGGGAGAAGTTGTTATTTTTTATTCAGTTTTCTTTTGTCATTAAAAAGAAATTACTTACACAGCAGTAAATAAACTCTTGTTAGAGGGAAGAAACTTCCCCCCCATCTCAATAATTCTGTCAATGTACCTTAATGCTGACAATCATTTCTTTGTTTCCCTAGAAATGTGGTGAAGTTAAAAAAAAAGGAAAGTTTGAATATTGAATCTGGGTTTAAATTAACTCTACACTTAGTAGCTATGTGATATCAAGCCAGTTACTTAAAGACTTGTTATTCTGGCTATAAAGTTAGGATGAGGCATGTCCTATAGGCTGTTAGCTATTAACAATGAAATGGGATAATGCAGTTAAAGTGTGTTAGCACAGCTCTGAGTAAGTGCTCAATACATTTTATCTTCTTTTCTCAAAGACCCTAATACTGTGTTATGAATATAAAACTAACATATGTGCCATCCATGCCTGGTGTTGGCAGTCTTATACGACCACTCATTCAATGTGGAACCCATTCTTTACTTTGGGGAGTACAAGTCAAATTATGTATCAAACATTTTGTTCTTCCTCGGTCTGATGGAAAAATAAAGGTTTCCAGTAAAAAGTTAATGTTTATAGATAAAATTAAAAGAAGCAGTTTTCCCTCTGGTGACTAATACATTTTTAAACTTTTCTTGTGTTTTGTTTGTTTGTTTGTTTTGACAAGAAAACCCATTAACATTTCTGGGCTGGAAATTATAACTTCCCTGACTCTTGCCTCCTGAGTAGCTGGGGTTGTGTGCAAATGCCAACACACCTAACCTCCATGATATGTGGAGCAAACATCAGTCATTCCACATTTCCCTCTCACTGCCTAGATGGAAGAGCATAACAACGTTGTGTTCGGGTATTTGTAACACACTGGAAGGCCATTTCTGCAGAAGAAACACAGAACAGAAATGAAGAATCCCCCCCACACACACACACACGGACCGGCAGAATAAAGGAGAAGTGAAGTAGTTGTGCCCAAATGATACCTGAGGGGCACCCAGGGGATGGGAAATGGCAGAGCTAGGGGACTTTCTAAGCTAGATTTCTCCAGGAATGCATTTTATTTCAGAAACAGCCGAAGGGAGCAGCTGTTGCTGAAGGAAATGGGATTGGATTGCTGGTAGAACATGAACAAAAGAGAACACTGAGAGGCACAGGCTTTTATATCGGTTTCACAATCCATTTGCCAATGTGCCTCAGTTCTTTTAGAATAAACTGGAAAAGCCTGATTCACCTCTTTCAATGCAATGACATTCCAGCAGATGAATGCTACGCAAGAGCGATGGTGTGACAGTGAAGATGTTTTAGGGTAGCCACATGAGATATTAATTTCTAAAATATATAAAGGTAAGGAGGCATACAGTGTGTGCTAGATAGAAAATCACAGTAATAAAGAAACATATGGAAGTATTTATTTAAGGATGCACTGACTTGTAGATGAAGAATTAGACAGCATAAATAAATCAAAATGCATGTTTAAACTATTTTTAGAAGTTGCAGGAAACAGAGGCATAAATATAATGTAATTTTAATTCAACAAAATAAAATACTCATCTAATTTGCATAGTAGTTCCTCAAATAATCACATTTAATAGTTGTTAAAAAACCAAGAACAAGTTATTTGGGTAGAGATCACCTTTCAGATCTTCAAAGGACCCTGACATATGCCTAGAGATCTCTCCTAATCCCTTGAAAAGCCCTAGTGGATTGCAGAACTTTAATTCAGAATCTACTGCCCGCTGTGAGCAGAGAATGTCTTGGATAGGAAGACAAAAGGAACCAAAGGTTATTAAGGGTAAAAATAGCTAAAAATAAAGGCAGACACACATTCCTAATCTATCATTTGGACATGGAAGCTAAAGGGCTTATAAATATACAATCAAAATCCTATTCATACCAGCAACAATCAGCAAAATATCATGCAATAACGCTTTACCATTAGGTGGTTGATTATCTAATTCGGACTTAATGGGCCTCGAACATAATTTTCCCTGCAATTCTTTAGAGAATACCACACAACTTAGTTTTAATATTAGGACAGATTTCATAATGTAGCAGCAGGAGAGATGGCCCAAAACTCCCCTACCATTTCCTCAATTCATTACTTAATAAATACATTTTTAATGTTTGCTTTTTGTTGGACATTATATATATTTAAAAAAAATCAGTCTGGGGAGCCAGCTAAGGAAATTGTCAGACAAGTGTGTTATACTTAGGCAAACATATGTCATGGTAAGTGGACCAGAAAGCTTTCACAAAAGATGAAAAAGAGTGAGCAGATACCATCGACATGACAAACAAAGAAGAGTCATTTCCTCCTGGGGAAGAGCAAGAATGAAAGCAAGAGTTGCGAAATATAGATTAAAATTAAAAAGAGGGGGCCAGAAACTATATCCAGAGTCATATGCTTGGAAAGGGGGTTTTTGACAGGAGAATGGGAAAAGATAGAGGTTAAAACAATAAGCAACAGAGTAAGAACCCATCCTAAGAGCCTACTATACCTTATTTTAAAATACAATATCAAAAAGCCAACCATTATTTTTTATCTATTGCCAAGTATCTGTTCTATATGTGAAAGGTGCTATATACACTCAGGGAACTGGAAAATAATAATCTACAGGTGTGGGTTATGTTTATGGGATAATCTCAAAAGTCCAAGAAAGACAGAAATCAACAATCCCTCTGCTAAACTAAATATAGGTATTTGTGAGGCAATGCTCTATGACACGATGAACCCGTTATAGTCACCTGACAAACAATTTTGAGTGACTGATGGAATAAGTGGACAAAGGTCAGAGATGACATAATTAGATGGTTTGTCCTTTGACTAAAGCAGCTGTCTCTCAGGATAGAATAATTCACTCGACTGAGTAACAGCTCTCTCAAATGCCTAGTATCTCCATTTCAGATTTAAAACACGCTGCCAATGACTGTGCAGTGATGTGCTGGCCCCACTGTCTAAAAGAGACTTGGGAGATGGCTCCTATAACACCTCCTCATTTTGGAGGTCAAAATCAGACTCACAGGAAATACATGCTTACCTAAAAAATTGTACAGCATCTGTGATGGTTGGACAGAAACCAGGCAGAAGACACTAAATGCCTATCAACCAAAATGGTTACAAGAGATTTTAACCATTTTTAAAAGTTATTTGGGTAGAGATCACCCAAATAGAAAATAATACCAAATATCAAACTCAGCTTCTCTGGGTCATGTTTTTAAAAGTGTTTGACATTTCACACAAAAAACAAACAAACAAACAAACAAAAAAACTACAGGGTCAACATCTTGGAGAAACTTTGACTTTCTTAATAACCTTCTACTCTGATAGTGAGGTATAAGAACCAGAGACAAATTTTGAGTGTACAATTTGGTATAAAAATGGCATATTCTTACCATGATCTTCTGAAGAGACTGGTGACCTAAAAAAGATAATATAAACATGGTAAATATTTTATAAATGATAGTGATAACAATAAGTATAAATTATATAGTGAAAATTCAGTTAATGTGGTGCTGGAGAGATGACTCAGTGGTTAGGAGCACTGTTGCTCCTGGAGAACCCAGGTTTAATTCCTGACATCCATATGGTGACTCACAACCATCCTTAAACCTAGATCCTGGTGGCCTCCATGGGTACTGGGAACACACATGATACACATAGGTACATGCAGGTGAAACACTAAAGCACATAAAATAAAAAAAAAAATAAATAAATCTTGAGAAAAAAATCAGTTAAAAAGAAACTCAGTATGGTAGGTGATGTGATTAATATACTTGTTAAAAGAAATATTCTAGTTAATACAGCTTCCATATTATCTGGATTGGTTGAGTTTTATGAGTTACTATAAAGTCAACAGCTTTGACATGGTGTCACAGGGCTGCGACAAATTTAATTAAGTCTGGTCTTTTCTGGAAAGAATGAGAATTTATTGAAATATATTATCAAGTGAAACCTAATGATCAAGGCCAAACACCTACAATAAATGTCAGGAACACAAACATGTTATTCTATGCACAAAAGAACATACTTAGATATTTAAAAAATGGAACAGAAGTAAAAGAAAACAAATATACAATCATCATTATTTTTGTTGCCTTTCTTCATGGAATTTAATATTTGCACGAGCTTAAGACAGATCTTCTGTGTGAAAGCCTAATATTGCCAAATCTATGAGAATTGGAATGAGACAAACAAACAAACAAATAATCAATAAATAAATAACCCAACTGGGGCCTCACGAATCTAATAAGGGATTAAGTTTTATACATCACCTGTAAGTTTAGCTCTAATTATAATAATTTTCAGATGGAACCATGTCAACCATAAAAATACTTTCCTCTCAGTTAACACTTGAATGAGATGCCTTGACAATGACCAACACCACCTTGAATATTAAGTATTGACTGATGAGAAACACATGATTCTTGGAAGGTAGAAGGTAAAAGGAAGAAGTCCCCTAGATATGCTTCCCCTAGATATGCTATATCCTTTTCTCTTAATAGTTGGTCCATCACAGTCATGAGGGTAGTAACTAGTGACAAGTGAAGATGTTGGCAAATGTAGCTCAGAAACCTGCCATTGATATTCATGAGATGTGAGAGAGAAACATCAAAGGGAGTACACATTCAAAGTGGTACGGGATGTTGAAGCAATGTTAAGCAACCTGAGGATGTAACTGCTTCCCTTGATCTACTGATGAGTAATATAACTTTTTATTATGTGAGTACATAGCAATGGTTGCACACATAATTGCAATGGGAAAAAATGTAAACATACATTAGTGTAAAGTGCTAATCCATTTCAGGCTCATGAGCCTTTTCAAGTAGAATTCTGCATATGAAGAAGAGAATCACAAGACTTGGTGCAAAAAAGAAAAGTGTCCAAGAGGCAAATAAACTAGGTGAATGAGGAGCAGAAATTGACAAATTGCTAAGCCAAGAAACAGTCTCTTCTGTTGGAACTGATTTATGTGCCTTTTAAAGCTCCCAGATTATGTGCTGTACATACACTGGTCTTTGTAGGTAATTCTCTTTTGGCAAAGTAGAAACACTATTTAATCAGAAAAAAAACAGGACCTTGCTTTACATTTGTTGAACTGAATGGATTTCAGTACCATCAGGCTGATATTCAAAATCAGATACATTTTAAGATTTTTCAAGCAGGATCCTATTACCTTCAAGTGACCTTAAGGGGAACTGTTGGCTTCTGAGCTATCTAGGAGAAAGGGAGCTTTGGAATACATACCTCAAAGTCAAAAGATGCCCAAGACACCCAGCAATAGGGATGCCTACATCTGCCTTAGTAGGGAAAACAAATAAGTGAGGAGTGAGTTGAATAGAAGGTAAAATGGAATTAAAAGGTGACTCTGAAGAACGTAGATTGGAAATAACATGCACTAATGAAGTTGCCTGAGGCATGAAAAGTGAGTGAGTCAGCGACAAAGGAATATCTTCACTTCTGTATTTTTTGTGAAGGGACAGTAAACACATATATATATAATTAATTTCTGATAGAGAATGAAAACAAAGAGAAACCCCTGCTCATGGTATCCAGCATGTCTCAGGTGGAAGCTCCCATGGCCAGTCTTTTCTGCCTCTCTGCAAAGCATTTAATACTAAAGCTGAAGAAGTCCAGATGGCTCCATTAGAGTCCCATGGGAATGCATTCTGATGTCCAGGCAGCGAGGACGAACTATTCATTTCAGAGTGTTTTGCAAGGATTAGTCATGTTGAATTTCTGTGGCTGAATGTCTCCCACACTCCCGGACTTGTGGAATTTGAAGACATATGGAGTATTTCAACCCTCACTCAACATTTCACCTTTCATTGCAACACATCAGTAGATTATACTACTGAGACAAGCACATCATCCATTTAGGCTTGAATTGGGCATACAATGTTTCACAAAACTCAGCTCAGGAAAGTAGAAATATCCATAAAGAACAGTATAAGTAGTTATTTTTAAACTAGGGGTTGTATCCCAGGGATGGATCATCTTTCTGACAGCTGATCCTGGCAGCTAAGGCACACTGGAAAGCTCTCTACCTACTCTCTTACCATGTCTGAAAGATCTAAACCTGAACTTGTTTAATTCCTGTTAAAAGGCTCCCTTCCAAGTACACTGAGATCTAGAAGCTCAATTCACAATGTGAACTATTATTAACATTTACTAACTCAACAATGTAGAGACCCTCTCTATATTTTCCTAATTGCTAGTTTTTATTATGATCTATAGAACATATATTTTCGCTATCTCTATTTCTTGCTTGGCACTATTTACATTCTTATTTTATTCATATTCAGGAAATTAAAAAAAGACAACAGCAAAACTAAAATAGGAATTCAAAAACTACACTTAAAATTTATTATTCTGGTTTTTGATTATTATTATTATGTTTTATATGCTTAAATCATTATCATTCATACTGGAGTCTTTTAATTCATATTGATTTAGTGAGCTAGTCAAGGCCCCAAATGTTTATTCCACATAAATTCATGAAGAAACAAAGAACAATATCAGAAAAGTCATAATAGAGTGAAGAATTCAAAACTTGCTTATAATAGTGACATAACATAGAAAAATGAATGCTTA
>PVIH01000436.1:101058-288558 GCA_004025045.1 Sigmodon hispidus | reverse complement strand
TGTTAATATTCCTGTCTTCTTATGCATGCCTTTGCTCTTTACCTTCCAGGTGGGGTCTCTAACTAACAGAGCCATTTCTATAGGACTGAGGCGATTACGCATCCTATTCAGTGAAAGCCTTTATTTCTAGCACTCAGGAGGCAGAGGCAGACAGATCTCTGTGAATTCCAGGATAGCCAGGGTTGTTACACAGAGAAACCCTGTAGTGAAAATCCAATACATACATATATAATCTACACATACATGCATATACATGCATACATAGATACATGGAGAAGCTTCTTATCTGGCTTATCAACTCTCCATGTTCTTGCCCAATCCATTTTTTTCTTTTTCTTTCTTCCTTTTCCTGACCACAGCCTTCAGAACTTCCTAAGCTGCTCCTCATATATACTTCTTACACTTGGGTAGAAAGTGTCTTTTTGTAGTAAAACCCACACATAGAAACACTATGTTCCCATAGTGAATTTTCAGCCATATCCGGGCATAGTCATGCCTTAGTTCCCTTTGAGACACCTAAAGAAGTCTCAAATAGAAACCCATTTCCAGTGTGACATCCTTCCGGGTACATTTCCAAGCTCTGTTTTTCTACTGGAGAAATGCCATCTTTGCTTTTCCACTGTTACCCTGTGAAAGGTAGATTTAGCAGAGTCTGGAGCCTGACAATGGGCAAGAATCTCCATTTCAATCAAGGAAACCTCAGTGTGGTTTAATGTCCTTTGAAAGTGGAGTATAGATTCTTAGCTCTAGGCAAGAGCTTTCCTTCTTCAGCTTCCATCAAAGGTCTGTGTAACTATCCCTGGAGAATGTCATTCCATGAGATCACACTGAGGACTTGATGAGGAACTATAAGCCAGCACATCTAAGGGACAACTTTGCTACTGTCACTCTGGCCCCAGAGCACCTATAATTAAAGAAAACGGGACCAAATCATTTTTTTCTGCATTGAGAATCTCCAGCAACTACATAGACCCCTCTTTGTTGGCTTTTGTTCCTTCTAAACATGCTGACGTCTCTAAGACAATAAACAAAGCACAGACTGCAAAAGAGCTGTTGAGGGATCAAGGATGAAAGGGAAGCACCACACAAAGTAGCCTTGAGAGAAGAGAGACAAACACACTCTATTCAAGTGGCCACAAACCCCTTCAGAGACAGCCAGAGGGCCTCAAAGGTAACACCCGCCCCCAACACAGGGCAAGAGCAGAGAAAGAGTGGGGTAGGGAGAAGCACAGGAGACAGGCTCTGTCATGGAGATAAAAGTCCCCAAATGTGCATCCCAAACACTGATGAGCCCTGCATCTGAAGTGAATACCCAATCAGTTGTTTTCCTTCCTTTTACCACTCTGTCTTTAAGACTGTCTATGTAAACACATCCGTGGATGGCCCTTGTATGAGCTGTGTTTGAGATATACTGTTTATTTCAGATTCTTGCATTTACATATATTAAGCTTTTTTTTTTTAACGGAAAAAAAATAGCAATTTCACCATTAGCTTGTACAATCTGCTTTTTTCCTGCTGAGTACAATTCTTAGTTTGTAGAGCTCCCTAGATGCCCTTTGAGTTGAAATGTTACTGCCACCTACCGGTTCTTCTCCAGGAATGTAAACAAAATGAGAAAGGAGTTTCTTCAAAGTGAACGGATGAAGAGGGATGGAGGAAAGTGGGCCTTCAGCACGGGAAAGCAATAGATAGAAGAAAGAGGTAGAGTTAGGGTTACCTACAGGTTCAATATGAAGATCTGACCATCACACTGCATGCGAACATTTTCAATCGGTGAGGAGGTACTGCAAGAATCAATCTTTACCAAGAAATATCTGTCAGAGTGTTTCTTAAAAATGGAACAGAAAAGATCCAAGTGAAGGAGACACACCCACAGGGAAGCAGGGGTGTGGCCTTCAGAAACCAGATCATAGTAACTTCGGCAAAGCCTAGGAAGACCCAAGTAACAGTTCAGGTTGAGACAAAAATCCATTTCTATTTTGGGAATATGTAACTTGTTTTATTTAAAAATTGTGCTGCATTTGTTTGTGTTGATGAGGGTAGAAGTCAGAAGACATCCTGGGTGAGTTGGTTCTCTCCTTGTACCATGGGAGTACCAGGTCTAAAACAGGGTCATCAGGCTAGGCAGCACGTGCTTTTCCCAGTGAACTACCCATTGGTCCTTGTGAAGTTTTAAAGATCACACATGAAAGAACCATAAAGTTTGGGGCTACAAAGACCAACAGAGGCCTTAGGCTTAGCACTTGATACTTCTTAGAAAGGTCATCTCACACAATCATGATGAGGATTATTTATGTTGGGGTGTCCAGAAACTGAGAAAGCCTCACCCAGCTAATTATGAAGTTCAAGTAAGGACTCTGAACCCAGTTGTAAAATATGGAAGAAAAAAAAAAGGTAAAGCTGTCAGCCATTTCCTTTCTCTCCTTAAAGAGTTCTGTTAGAGATCCAAAGCTTCCTGCCTCATCCTCTCCTTAGGACACAATGCCCCCAATCCTGATCTCAGAAGCCACTGCTTCCTCCCGAAAATTTTATGTTCAAGAATACAGAGGTCTCTCCATCACATACCACACCACCCACAAAACATGAAGGAACTCTGTAAGAAAATAAATTAAAGACCCAAGAACCACAGTAATAAGGCAGCAGGCCAGCCAAGTGCCCACAGACTCTGAGAAAAAAAAAATAGGTTGTTTGCATAGCATTATCAGGAACTTGGCTCCATTCACCCAGGAGAAATGTGCAGAGCATTTTCCCCAGAACCTGAGGCAGGTATGAGACTGCATGGCATTGAGTGTGGAGTCAGAAACTTAGAAAGAGAGAAACACAGTCTCTCAATCTCCCTAGTTTCAAATTGGGGTGTTTCTGACAAAGATAGCTTTCTCCTAGATGTTCTCACCCAGAGAGCCCCACTTTCATAACCCACAATCATTCTTCTAATTGAGTCACATTTGTACCGCTGTGGCCTCTTCAGGATGGGTGAAATTAGCTCCACTCTAAGTGATAATTCCCACATTCTCTTCCGCTGCCTGAGTATCTTGTTGCTATGTCCAGTGATGTGGTAGAAATCCCAAAGTACCAGGGCTCCCTGGGTATAGCTCTGAGAAGAATGAACTGGAGCTGACTCTGTGTTGGGTTTTGTTCCCTTTCCAAGAAAGAGAAATAATTGTTTTAGACCCCAGTGAAACTGAGCTCACTTTTCTCATAGTGTGAGTACTGCCCCAGAAAGGGATTAATAGTCCTATCTAAAGAACTTGGCCCTTTAGAAGAGAGGCACTATCAGTTGGTAGAACCAGTATCTTTTGTATGCATGGTCACTTGTATTACATTTACATCATCCTCCCTATGCTATATCCCTCCGTTTATCAAACTGATGAGAGCCAATACCATCTTGTCACTATGAGGCCCTCAGGGATGATCCAGTAACTGGATTAAAGAGAGCTTACTGTACAAAAACCCATGGTATAGAGCACCTGCTACCCACATAGGGTTGCTCCCAGGGGAGACTAGATAGGCTGTGCACACAGCCTCCACTTTTAACACATTGTTCCAAATACTCTATTTTTTTTTATACTGGTCTAAGAGCATTCCAGCTTCTGGATGCAGGGAGAGATGGAGTTACCACTGTCTAGTTTTAAAGGCTATATCGAAGCAGCTTCACCATAGGAAAAAAATCTCTAATATTTTGCCAGCTTCTCATAATGCCTGGAGGCAAATTGTATTGTGGAAGGCAAGCGATGATTGTCTTTTATTTATTTTTATTTAAAATTTTTGAGATATTTTTACTTAATTGTTTTTATGTGCATGAGTGTTTGCTTGAATGTATGTTTGTATGCCACTCATATGCAGTGCCCACACAGGCCAAAAGATGACTTTGGATCCCCTAGGACTGGAATTATAGAAGGTTGTGAGCCACCATGTGGGAGCTGGGGATGGAAACCGGTCTTCTAGCAACCTGAGCTCTTAACCATGAGCCATCTCTCCAGCCTCTTTGCTTTGGTTTTGAAGGATAATCTCACCAGTCCCCTGGAGTCTCTGGGCATGGTCCCCAGCCTACTTTGTAAGCTAAGAAGAAGCAGTGAGCTTTCTGTCCACAAGGGTCCCACACTTTGTCTTGCTCAGATTTCTTATAGTCTCATTTGGTTAGATCCTCTTATGACTGAATGTCTGGGATGCAGGATCTTTAGCCAGGTAGTATCCAATGTCCCAAATCATCTACTTCAACACTCAGGGAGCCTCTAAATGTCTTCAAGGACTAAATAATTAAGAAAAACACAAATACCTAGGGATGTGGTTTGGAAAGTGTCTCCTGGTGTAGACTGCTTGACACTAATCTTTCTGACTACTCCACCTTTCCACCAAGCTCATAAGAGTTCCCTCTAACTCCCTGTACCTATCATCTGGACTATCTACTTTTTAACCTGTGAAATAACAGCATCTCCTCAAATGAATATAAATTTTTTTTTATTATTTTGTCATAAACTATTTCTAGACCAAGTATATTTAAATTGAAGTTTGCAACATAAAAATGGATTGCACAGCCAGACAAAGTACTTAGCATTTTATCTACTATTTCGTTTCAACGTGATTAGGATTAGGTTGACCACAGCAATACATCAGTTACCTGTTTACTTTGGTCTGATGGGTCACCTTTGCTCTGCAGCCCAGCCAGGCCCTGAATTTGCAATCATGCTTCAGCCTCCTGCTGAGTAGCTGGCATGGCAGGTCTGCATGACCAGGCCCAGCATGCCTTTTCTCTAACAGCCAAATTCATTCATTCAACCTTCAAGTTTTATTGCATGCTGCTATTCCAGATACAGCACAACATGCTGTAGGGACAAAATTAGTAATGCTCAATTTGACCAATCAGGGAACACGTAGGATTTAAAGAAGTCGCCAGATGCTTTTTGTGCACTCCGACTACTGTTGCCCAGGTATGAGTAGGTAAGGCTGCCAACTTTTACAAATGAAAAATAAAATAAAAAAGAAGAAAGAACCATTTAACAGTGATAATATTCCTAGGGCTGTAATTGTTGGCAAAATTTAGAACTCATAAAACTGGAAATCTAGAATTTCCTGGTAGCATTTTCAATATAATTTATGTTTTAATGCTAGGGCATATTTCTCTTAGCTCCCTTTTCCTTTGCAATCCCAGTCAAAACAAGGCCTGCTTACAGGGGATCTGTGACTGCTATCCTCCTAGGTGAACTTGGAAGCATCGTTTGATTTCCCCAAGTGGAATAGGACTTCTGTGTGAACAATGTTTTTGAGAAGTGGTCATAAAAAAAAAAAAGAAAATATCTTACGAGGTGTTTTTTTTTTCACATATGGGGCAGGATATTCTTGTATGTTTGGCTCTCACAGGTAACCACTCAAGGTTGCCAAAGAGATAAATGAGATCAAAGAAAGATGTGCTTTTCCTGCATTTTTTCCAGCTGGGGTAATTATCTAAGGTGACTATGACTTAGACCCACCAAAGGTGAGCTGGTAGAGTACTCAACTATCTTGGCAAAACACATGCCAGGGATGATCTCTTTTCTGACAGTACCGATTCCATCTCACAGCCCAGCAAACACCCATACCCCACTAAGAAGATTAATTTTCTTCTTCTTATCTGACTGTGATGTTCAAAGGATATTTCCACAGTCCAAATCCTCACCTGATCATTCATCTCCTTCCAGGAATTTGGAGCTTTGACAATAAGAGCAATTCCCATTTTCAGTTAGGGTTGGGTCATAACCTAATGTTCCCACAGGAAACTGGGGAAAGAAAAAAGCTGAGAACCGGAGGGGCATGAAGAGATTTCTCTACCAGCCACAAATATGTGAATTTTCAAAAATGAGGGAGAAATAGAGCTTTTATCTTAATATCATAATTCCGAAATGTAAACTGTGGAAAAGGCTAATTTTTGGTTTAAAGTATAACAGTGTGTTTTAGGTATCCCCAAATGGTTTCTCAGTTACAGATTTCTTTAAGAATATCCAGGTAAAGTGATGTTAATTATTGGAATGTTCTCTGAGGAGCATTGCTATCATATATATATATAAAAGTTGGTATTTACCAGTTCTTTAAAGTATGCCTAAGAGTCCTTTTGAAGTATACTGCTCTTAAAGCTCATTTTCATTAAATATTCATATTTTCCATACAAGAAAACTAAAAGTAGAATATAAGGGAAAAAGGAAATTCTGGTTTCTAGCTTTTTTGTCTTTGCATATACGCATATATATATATATATATATATATATATATATATAGCCAGTACCTATCATGGCTACTGATGGTGCCCACTAGTGAATGGTTCAGTAGTCCAATGTGTTTCTTAGAAGTAAAATGAAATTATAAATCAGATTTCATACACCATAGCACAAGCTTGCTAACTCTGATCTGAGGATGAAATATTCTGCCAATGGCATACATCATTTCTGCAATTGATTTATATCTTTACCTTTATTGCTTGTCTCTCTTCCTATGTCTTTATTCTTAACTGAGGCTCTACTCTCAAATGAAGAACTTGCATATTTGTATACAAATTTATTGATAAATGACTTAGAGTCACATCATTCTGTGAATGCTACTTTAATGTCAAAATTCTGATAAATAATATTTTCAGACCCTTTTGATTTATTCTTCAGGAGTCAGTAACTTACTATCTCCAAGATGCTGAAATTAAACCATTTTTGTCTCCATGTTGATTAAGGCTTCGGGGCTGGATTAACAGAAGCCAGTCTCCTTGCAATAATTCCTCATATTCTTTCTACATATTTATTCCTAAATATATCCACTGTGAAGATATTAAGAAATCATGGAACTAAATATATACATATATATATTATGCAGCAGAAAAAGACATTTGTCAATATGCTGCAACTTGAAGAGAAAAATGGTTTATTAGGCTTATACTTTCAGGTCACACAGTTCCTCATCAAGAAATGTCAAGACAGGAACTCAAGCAGGAGCTTGAAGCACAAACCATGGAGGAATGTTGCTTTCAGACTGAATTACTGACTTTCTCTCTGATATTTTTTTGCTCAGCTAGTTTTCAGCCCACGCTCACTTGCCCAAGAATGGTACTACTCACAATGGGATGGACCCTCCTACATCAATTAATAAAAAAGACACTACAGTGAGTGTTCTGTGTCCATCCAAGGATCCATAGATTTAATCAAGAATGAAAGATAAAAAATATTTCAATAAAATAGTTTGTAGTGACCATGCATGGCTCTTGTTATTCTTCCTTAAATAATACAGTATCAGGGCTCCTTACATGGTGCTCGTCTCACACTAGGTAGTCACAGAACATGGAAGTAGACTGTATGCAAACACTGCACCACTTTACACAAAGTATTTCGGGATCTGCTGTGGTTCACAGGAATAGAGATGACTGCACAGTCCAAATGGAATCTAAGCTCATTCCAACACAGATTTTAAGAAGCTGGCTGTTACGGGAAGTGTTCCATGCATTTGCAGTTCTTTAAAAGAACTTCTTCGGAAATAATCACTTTGTATGTTATGAAGTGTATATCAATATGCTCTTCAGAGAAAACCCAGATCACAAAAAACTAGATTGAAATAATAGTTCCCTCTTTGGAAATCACACTTCTATGAAAACATTCAGCTGGTCTGTAAAGGCTTAATATTTATTTCTGCAGATAAATAGGACTCGATTTTCCCAGTAAGTCTGCCCACAGATAGATGGCCACTTGTTTAGCCATTCATTGATAGCTGAGTCATCCCTGGTCATAAGCCTGAATACTGTAAAAAAAGAAATAGAAAAACACTCTGAAATGTAAGCAATCAAATTGCCACCCAAACCAACAACACAGTTTAATTAAAAAGAGAAAATCCATAGAAATTCATTTATTCCTTTCTCCTCTTCACATAAGAAAGTAAGAGTTAATACAGGGAAGTAATTAAAATAAAGTCTCCTTTTGCCCTCAGGGCATCTGAGTAGAACCTTTGCCAATGAAATAATTAGCTTGAGATTTCTCATTTTTTTCTCCCTTTGTCCTGGGGAAATAGCTTCCGGTCTTTCTTTAGAAACAATGCAGTGTCTTGCCTCTTCATTTAACTTTGGGCTTCTAAGAAGCTCAGTAATCCTGTTATTCTATAGAAAAGTAAGACTGAATGTTATAAGGCCAATGTCACCATTTGATTAGGACCCTGGAGTGGACTGAAAATAAAGCTCAGTTTCATAAATGACAATGTACTTCTATAACTTCTAGAGGGGGTGATTGCCCGGAAGTCAAAAGTGGGTGCAAAATCAGTGACGTTAGATTGTGACCTCAGATTGCACTCTAGAATCTATTCCTGCAGCAAAATATGAGCAGACAAGAGGATTCACTTAGGACAAAGCACTAACCTCTCTGCTAAACTCAAAGCTGCATGCTATTTTGCAACCATAATCAGACTTGAAGAAAAAGGACACCTATGACACCAACCTATACACAGGAGTTGTGTTTGTCTACCCATGCATGCCACATCCATATACAAATAATAACCTGGCTTGTCCCAGTTTTCTTTCTGTTATCTTAGAGAAGGAAGTTCTCATTGTAACTCACAATTGCAGGTGATAGTCAATCACTGTGGGGAAGTCAAAGCTGCAGGGCATGGAAAAAGGGCATATCACATCCACACTCAGAATCAGACGAAGGTTAATGCATGCATGCATGCTGACTGCTCAGCTAACTTGCTCCTCTTTTTATAAAGTCCAGGACTCAGACTCAGGAAATGGTACTACCACTGTTAGACAGACTCTTCCAGTATCAATAAGTATAATTAAGAATATTTCTCACAGGCAGGCGTACAAGCCAACTTGATCTAGACAATCCCACGTTGAGACTCCCTTCCCAGGTGATTCTAAGTTATGTGAAGATGAAAATTAAAACTATCATATCATTGTAGAAAAAAAAATCCTACTAGGCAGTATTACACAAAGCACATTTAGAAATTGAGATAAAGAAAGCAGTAAACCCCAGTGGTTACAGGATAGCCTGTATGTTCTCCTCTTAATGTTCAAAACTCTCATGCATGTCTTCCAAATGGAGTTTGTAAGGGAGCTGACACATTCTTGGTCCAATAACAAAAATACTAGTGAAGTTTAAAGCGTTTATAGACTCAGGTACACAGACTCAAGGTAGCTTACTAAGATGATAGTACAAGATGGAGATTCATCAATGTCTGGTATGTAGATAAAGCCAAGCAAGTATATAAAATGCCAAGACTGACATAGACACATGAGACAACTTGATCCTCACTGAAAACAGGTCATATTTCAACCCTGACTCCCGCAGCGATCATGGTGACACACATGAGAACACTAAGATCCAGATTAGTGGCCCCTGAGCCCTCCATCTAAGGTGCATGGTGTTTTTAGCAGAACAGACTTACCATCCACCTCTGAGGAGGAACCAAGGGCAGTAACAATAATCTATCATGTTTTCAGACTCTCTTGGGTAATCCTGACCAACAACATGAAAGTGATTATCATGTCTAGCGTTGAGGTTTTTGTTAGAAAGTCTATGGCTCTTGCACAAGTAATATTATTCAACACACATACAGGCGCACACACACACACACACGCACACGCACACACACACACACACACACACATACACACACATACACACACATACCACCACCACCAACAACAACAACTAATGAAAAAGAGGCCATGAACTTGAAAGAGAGCAAGGAGCTATATGGGAGGGTTTGGAATGAGGAAAGGGAAGAGAATATCATGTAATTAGATTATAATCTCAAAAAATAATTATGAAAAAGCAAAAGACTCACTGTAGCACTCTGGAGTGACTGAGATCTTGCATATCTGAGTCTTCATAGTGGGGTGTGATCATTCCCAGCCCGCTGTCACTCAGCATCCGTTTCCTCAGAGCAGGGTTCCACCAGTCAGATAGCCTGGGCCAAAAAAAACGGTACCTTTTGTTTTATGAGAAAGTGACTGCACATCTTACTCTACCTTTCTCTCATAACAATCTTATTTTAAATGTGAGAAGTGAAATCCATTTTTACTAGATACACCCTTCATATTTATCATCTCTCAACAGTTCTGAGCTACTCCTTATGACTTTGTCCTTTTTGATATTGTTGAGGTATACATTTTGAACATTAAGTCATTTTAATACATGGGACAGGAGTAAAGCATTAATGGAGCCAGGTACAGGAATTAATTTAGAAAAATAAAAAGCACGACCTTGTTCTTAGACTCTTTGTTTTTGATTTATTTCAGGAGTGCACAGCTGCTGAGAAATAAGCAATCTAGGATGGATTGAAAGGGCCGATGGATTTTCAGGCCACTCTGTACTTGGATCTAAGTAACAAAACTGTAACCCAGGACAAAGCTGTCCCGACTTGGCATGAAAAGACCAAGAGGAAAATGTCCAAAGCCACCTTAACAAATGGGTCTATTCCTCATCAAATAAATGTACAAGTCTTTATGATGTGGGTCGGACTCTAGACACCAATATCTGTCTCTTCTTCAGTAGGACATCACACCAGACTGGATTCTCCCTGGTGAGTACACTTGATTATGTTCTGTGGTTATAGATACACACATTCTGTTTGCTTTGAATGCCTGTATATTCTTTCTTGGGCCACCTGAATTTCAGCCATGAGTCCCATACACCAGTAATCTGCTATCTGTTAGACCTCAACTGGGCAGAGACATTTGTCTGTTTTTATTTTTGCACTATTGGCTCATACTGTTTATAACAGGATCTGGTGCATAACAACTCTAAAGAAGTACTTTTGAATTGTTAGGCATCTTTTAAATAACTTAGACATTTTACAAGATGACATTTTAATAAACTCACCCCAGACCAGGTATTGTGGTTTTATTATGAATGTGATAATTACTGTAGTGGCATATGTTTGAGAAACTTCTATGTTATATGAGAATGATTTTTTTGTATACCTTTCTACTACTTTCCAATTTTGACTCAGTATCAGATATTTTTTAAAGAATTATTTTATTTTTTATTTACAAGTATAGTGTATGTGTATGTACACAAGTGAGTGTAAGTTCTCACAATGTCCAGAAGAGGGCATCAGTTTCCCTGAAGCCGGAATATAGGTGTCATAGACACGCAGTGTGAGTCCTGGGAACTGAACTTGGGTCCTTTGAAAGAACAGTGCATGCTCTTAACTGCTAAGCCCTCTCATCACCGTGTCAAATAGTTTTAGTACAGTATCCTGGGTAATTTTTCTTTAATGCTGCTTAAATTGGCGATGGGATATATCTGCTTCTTTAAATTATATGCAAACAATCATTAAGCATTTTGATAACACCAACAACAAAAAAACCTGAGGGGAAAAATATGTCTATAAAATGGAACAACTTTTCTTAGCATGTGAAAAAATAAAACTTATTTTAACTAAAATAAAATACAGGATCTGTACAAAAAGAAGATATAAAAGTCACACCACAGCCAGCCAATGCTGGCACTGAGCAAGGAGAAACACTCACCCCGAAGCTTGTTCAACCACCAGGTCAGGCATTCCTGGAGGTGTCCCTGCCTGCTGTGATACGACCATATCTGGATCCAGAATAAAAATCTCATCATGAGAAATCTCCATCACAAAGTGCAAATGTTCCTAAGGGAGAAAAGCAAGTCTGTTAGGGTGTTGACATCACCACCCTCAGAATAAGGAATGAACTGTGCAACACCCCAAATAATTCCATTGTTTCCCTAAAAGCTTGAGCACCTGACATCCCTCCCTCAATTAATAGGGTAGCAGAAAGAAGACAATGGGAGAGATGAACTGCCCTGGCCCAGGAATCACGATGTGTGGGCCACATGCTACCTGGTCCAGTACAAGGACATGGCAGCTCAGATTTCTGCCGTAGGATGTGGCCAAACCTCAGTGGCAATGGTTAAGAGAGAGCTGGTTTTCAAAGGGTTCAATACCTTTTAGTATTTTTCAGAAAAAAAAATCTCAATAGTGGAAGAAGTTTAGAGATATGGATAAACATAATTTTCCCTCATTATTAAATATGAGAGAAAATATAAGTTGTCTACATATATACCAGCTAAACAAAAATGCATTTAAAAAGTGTAAGCTTTGCTTGGACCAGAGTACTAGTACCATGTAAATGAAAATTTTGAGTGTAGGACTGTGGTAGTAGTTGTAATTCAAGTTATCTATTTTCATTAGCCATTTCATTGAACCCAGGAGTCATCAAACAAATGCAGACAAACAGCATTGTGGCTTAGATTATAAATATTATGCTATAATCAGAGTGCTGTAATCTTTTCATTAGCAAAGTCTGACACTGGCTACCAACACTGTGCACTCACTGGGAAACATTTCACTTCTATAAATAAGCTGGAAAGAACTTACCTGAGATCTGTCTATTCGATAAAAGCGGTCAGCAGAAGTTGCTACAGGAAAAATATATATAGGACATTTAGAGTCATTTATGCTTGTCATCAGATTTATACCTTTCTTTTCTACTGCACTGCCAATCAAAACCTTTGTAATAAGCATGTTACATAGGTGGCTTAATCAGTTACTGAAACTTCCATCATGTCATGCTTTGGCCACTGCTATTCCAATGCTCCAAAGCCCTTCCAGCCACACTGTTATCTCTATCTCACCTATCTTCCAACAGTAACTCAAGTGTCTCACTCTCTGTGAAACCGCGACAGTAAAAACTGCAGAGATTCCTCCATCTTGAATTCTTGCTGAGGCCATTTCAGGTTTAACTGGAAAACTACCCAACTGCATTCTAGGGAGCCAAGGTCAAGATGTCCCAGCCTAATATATCTTAACTTCTGCTAAACTACTAGCTTGTACAGAAGAACTCCTACTTCAAGCTAACTGCTTATCTTTGCTTCTGCCAAATTGTGTGCTTACACAAAGTCCTACCTGCAGCTGCTGACAGAGATGTCAGGATGTAGTTTCTAGCCTTCAAAAACCCTGTGTTCTGGACACTCAGTGCTATTGTTAGGTAGTCCCAGTTGGCTGGAATAAAGGCTATAACTGTGTCTGAGTGGTCATCTCTGGTGGGCTCCCATTACAGAACTTTCCTACATCCCAACTGATTATAGCAGGAATTCTATCAATACTAAATCCACTGTCATTTTGCTTAAACCCTTTACAGAAATTGTCTTGTCTTCAAAGTTGACTATGAGACTATGGTCTCTGGCCTGCATCTTTAAAGGGCTCCCTTTCATTTCTTCCTTTATGTCTCCAAGATTTGCATAGGACTCTAACACAGATGAAGGCTTAATACTTTATTAAGGAAATAAACCTAGAAGAGAAATTGCAATTAGATAGACTTCCCAGGAATGTGACTCGCATTTTGGAAAATAATTTGAAGATTCAGGCCAAAGGCCACATATGGGTCCTCCCAAAATACCATTTCTCTTCCACACTCTGCCCCTCGAATCGTGTCTGAAGGAAGTCAACCAACAAAACAAAGATTAATGTTCAATCATTCTCTAAATGTGAGTGGGCTGCATCTGTGATTTGAAAAAGAAAAATTCTGGAATAAAACATAGAGTGTTTTTGAAGTTATTTGATTCTTCTTAATAAAAAAACAAAAGACTATGTGTGTTTCTTCACTTAAATTTAATAGAGCCCAAATATGAGTTTTTACAAAACAGACCAAAAGCGGTAAAAAATATAGAGAGCTTAACAAAGGAAAGGATGCAAGTATTTGCTCATAATCATAAACTTAAAAAAAAATAAACTCTCTGGCTTCCTCCAGCAGCACATGGGAGTGGGTGCTAAGACCCTCAGCCAGACATTATAAAGAGAGAGTCTAAATCAGAGAACTCCATTGTCCCTCCCCTCGGTGCTCAGGGAATTCAGAAGAGGGAACAGAAGGGCTGTGTGAGTTGTAGGGGATGGAGGAGACCAAGAGGCCATGGCACAATGAACCAACTAAGCAAGGCACATACACACTCATGGCAACTGAAGTGGCAAGCCTAGGCCTGCAGGGGGCTGCATCAGGTCCTCTGTGTATATTACAGTTGTTACCTTGGTGTTTGTGGTGTTTTTCTGACAATGGGAGGGAGTATATCCCTGACTCTTTTGCCAGCCCTTGGGACCCATTTCCTCCTCCAGGGTTGCCTTGTCCAGCCTTGATATGAGGGCTTTTGCCTTATCTTGCTTTGGTGTCTTTGGTTGTTATCTCTTGGAGACCTGTTCCGGAGGGAGAGTGGATGGGGAGGGGGTGGGTGGTGGTGGTAGCTTGGAGGAGTGGATGGAGGGCATAGCTGGCCTGGATGTATTGTATGAAAGAAGAATCTATTTTCAGTTAAAACAAAACAGTAACTAACTCTCTGAAGGAAACTGGACTTGGGAAAAGGAGAACCAAAGTGTTACTTAAAAATCTGAGTCTAATGCAACAAAGTCACAGCAGGACTTATTCTTCTCTGTTGTTTCAAATATGACTTCAGCCTTGATGTCAACCAAGAACTATTCACAAAAGATTTTTAATACATTAATGTATCATTCTGTATGCTAACTTTAAAAATTAAAAAAAAAACAAGTGCTCAAAATTGTGAAGAAAGGTTTACAATAGAATTCTCATACAGCAAAAACAGTTTCATAGTTAAAAAGCATTACCCATAACACAATTTTATCTAAGCCTATATATGGAACATAATAACTTCTGTAAATATTTTTCTGATTTCCATTGGATACATAGTGCTTCTCTGTGAGTGACTCTGGGAATGAGAAATGATTGTACTTCCCACTGTTACAGACTAACAGGAATTGAAGGGAAGTCGTCCGTCAGTTGGGATGAAAGACTGTATCATCATGGTTGATGTGAGTTCCATTCCATAACTCCGCCCCATCCTTTCAGATGGACACACTAATAAGCAAAAGGGCATCATCAAAGAAACTGTGTCTCCATGCAGACAATACAACGGATGTTAGCAGGAATGTATAGAAATGAAGATGTACTGCAATATAGATAATTAGGTGGAAAATGAAATTCCACAACATCTAGGAAAGTGAAAAATGAGATGGCAAGCAGACTCATTAAATGGTCACATGGTAACTAACCCCGTTTTGTTTGCAATAGGTCACACTCAGCAGAAAAGTCACAGATGCAAGCAAAACTCTCATTTCCCCACAAATATATGCACTATACTAAACCAACAGCCTTATAAAACTAATATGAACATTCCAAGGCATGGAGATAATTCAGAATTAGCACCCATTTTGTGATTACAGACCTTAATTTCTGGCCCAGACTAATCTGAGGTAGGCACTCAACAGGGTTAGGAAACAGATAAAGAAAATGATAAAGGGAAACTGTCAGTTTAAACAATTTGATGCTGAGGTGCTCTTTTGGAGAAAGATTTCAGAAAAGGTCCAGTGATATCAGTAAGTTTACATCATTGAAATGTAAATGGCCATCACAGGAAGGCTTTGTGAACAAACTTTCTGAAGAGCTGCTACATCAGCCACACCTGATGATGCTCTCAGTCCCAGCCAGGTCCCCAAACACTCACCATCTAGGAAGCACCACCGAGGGGACAGCCTCTGAGCTGAGAGCGCCCTGGGGAAGGAGGTTTCTTGGTCCTGGAAAAAGATATACAAGTTCTCATGGCTTCGTATGAATAATAAAAAGGGGCTGCCTTCCCTCCATTTTCTTCCGCATCACACACTGGGAGAAAGTAGTCTTTTCTCAAGGAAATACAAGAGCAAAAATCAACCCCCCACACTAAAGCTCCGGGAGAGAGCCCACTGCTGCATCCAAGATTGAGACAGGACCTATGCAGAGGCTCACTGCAAGTGGAGAAAATCCATGACTTTCTTGTCCTTTGTGAAGTGGAGAAGCTACTGAGACTTATGCTTCCTTCTCTATATCAGTAAAAGGCTGCAGATAAAGTGGGAATGGTTTGAACTTTCTCCACTAGTCAGACAGGACTTACAGCATTTAAGAGACGCCATGTATAGGTAGTGACTGGTCTCCAGGGGATCTAGGAACAGGTACTACACAGAAAGAAGCCTCAGTTCATACTGTTGAGTCTGTCTCTCTGTCCTCAGCCTGCCCATCTAAGACTGCAGGATGGTAGGAAGGAAAGGATCATTGCATCAGGCTGTCCCCTACTGGACCCACTAGCAATGTGCACCTCTACCTCTCTATTCTCTAGGCCTCCCACTTCAAAGATAGCCTTTGATCTTAATCTTACTTGATCCAAAGGCCATCTGATATAAACGTACTCTTTCCTCTAGTTTGAGATTAAAATATCTTCTCTTCAAAATTAAGCAGCATGTAGTCACCTCCATCTTCCTGAGAAACTACCTTTCTATAACATTATCAAAATCCACTCTGCTACTCTTGAACTGCAGTTGTTCTCTTTGCAATGGTTTCCCTTCTCTAAAAGCAATCTGGCTTCATCTTCTGATGTTTTCTTAAGCCATCCCTTCTTTGCCCTGCATCCTGTCCCTCTCATCCTCAACTCCCAGGTACACTTTTGATTGTCCCTAGAAATCGATCCTTCAGAATCTTGCCAGAGAGTTCCTCTTCCTGAAGTAAGATTCGAAGTCTTCACACTTCCCTGGAGTCATTAAAAGTTTTACTTTTTTTCTTTCTCACAATTAAAGGATAATTATGTCTGATGTGGGATGTCTTTCTGTATACTGTGAATATCACTAGACAATAAAAGGATTGTTTTGGTCTATTGCAGGAAATCTGAGCCTACATAAAGGGAAAGAAGGGAGGAGTCAGTGGGAGACGTGGTCCAGCCACCTGAGAAGCAAGATGTAAAGAACTAGGTAAACCATGATCCACATGGCAGGACAGATGAATGGAAATGGGTTGAATTAAGATTCAAGAGCTAGATAGCAATATGCTTGAGCCCTAGGCCAAGCAGAATGTAATTAATATGTGTCTGAATCATTTCTGAGTAGCTAAGCAGCAGGCAGGCAAGTCCAGACCTTGGGACTAGACTGAGCCAGAAACCTCTTACTTATTATATACATCATTTTCCCTTTCCTCCCTCCAGCTGTTCCCAAGTACCCCTTCTCTGCTCTCTTTTTCTTTAACAAATGATACATATAACCTGTTCAAGTAGCATAATGTTATTTGTAGGCAGGTAATTTCAGGAATGATGATTTGGTACTAGATAACCAATCTGAGGGTTAATACTCAGAGTCAACTGTTTCTTAGGGCTCAACTTTTCTTTGCTTCTGAACTTCTTTGTATAAGGTTGTGGGGGGCGGGCGGAGAAGCTAGTCCATTGGCAAGCCTGTTGGTGCCCTGTCAGTCTTGTTGTTGTCAAGAGACTAAACTATAGGGACAGAAGAGCAAGCACACTGGGGTCTGGCAGGGGAAAGAGTGAGGGTTGTCTCCTCACAATTCCAAATGTGCAAAAGTTAAGAAGCATCCCTCTGAAGAGGAGCCCGCTAATGGCTACCAGAAAGGAATGCTTACAGTTTGCAACAACACATGACTTGGAGCCTTCTAATACTGGCTGGGGGAAAATCTAACTCACTGACAGAAAAGGCACAAGTAAGGGTGACCAGGTCTCTGTGGGGAAGACACAGGGAACTTGACTATCATTGACAATTTAAGAGTTCCAGTTACAGGAACTGTCCATGGAAGGCAGATGTGCCAAAACCAAGGTAGACTTGGCAATAAAAGTCACATGTGTGAATGGCCTGGTATATACTGATGAGACACAGAGGGAAAATGGAAATGACATGGGAGAAATGACAAGAGCCAATAAGAGGCCAGCTGGGCTTACTCCTGACTCAGGCTACCTAGCCATTGCCTCACTTAGTCTTCAGGCAAAGAAAACCAGGAACAGCAAAGCAGCACCAATGGATGCTTGTTAGAAATAGGGACTGCAGCATTGGAGCCCACAATCTGTTGAACATGCCATTTGGATGAGTCTGGTGCATGGCAAAGAACCTCTTTGGTCTTAGCAGGACAAAGAGATCCATCCTATTTCCAGCAACCTTATCTAGACAAGAGTTTTCTGTTCAAATAGATTCTATAAATCAAAGAAGGAATAATTGGTCTCCCTCAGGGCTATCACAAAATGTATCTTTATCATCCGATTTGCTAAAGCTATGGATGCAGTTCCTCAGCTGACTTTGCCAACTTGCTGGCTGAGCCAAATAAAATCTCAGCATTTGCTCAGTCTCCATGTTTATGAGAACTATGTTTAATGCTTTGAGAATTGTATTTTGACACTTGATATCTGGATCTAAACAAAATTAAGATCCTTAATACATTTTTTATAAAAATGTGTTATGCTATCAACACCTCGTAGGTTTTGGTAAAAGAAAAATATAACTATATGCCAAGAAATCTGAAATGATTTGAAATGTTTATTGGTAGCTGTGAAAACTAATAAAGACATTAAGCAAAGATAAATATCTCCTTAAAGAATAAAGTATCTCAGACACCAGAGTATTTTCTGAATCTTAATAATATTTTCTGTAAGACTCAACAGAGTATAGACATCCTTGACTTACCATTTTTAAAACATAAGGATACACAATGTGCTCCTCAATTCCCTCAACACACTAAATATATGTAAGAACACTTGTGAAAAATTGCGATAATTTGGCAGGCCCATGTATACATGCATTTTCAGGAGATATGAACCCATCTTTCTATAGATTATCAGAGTAATCTCAGATTCCTGAAAGGATAACATAATCTAAAATTTAAATTTAAATAATTCAAAATTTAGGTAAAAAGAAACTCAGCACAATAAGAATATGTGGATCATCAGAAACACCTGAAAAAACCCACAGACTCAAAGACAGGAACTGTTGCTCCAAAGCTGCAGGTGATTCAGTCCAAAGTGGTGGCTGTTCCCTTAGTAAGAAGTGAAGTCAGTTTCTATCCTGAAAGGAGCCAATGGCCTTTTCTGCTCATTCCCACCATAGTCCCTCCAATATATTTGTTTTTAGGTCCTTAAATTCTATATATTGTCAGTAATTTTTTATTTTTATTTATTTTTTTTAAAAAATTCAATTTCTTTTTTTTAACGTTATTTTAAACTTTATTTATTTATTTATTTGCCTTGGTGTTTGCCTGGAACTGGAACTACAGACAGTTGTTAGCTGCCATGTGGGTGCTGGGAATCAAACCCGGGTCCTCTGGAAGAGCAGAGGGTGCTCTTAACCGCTGAGCCATCTCTCCAGCCCCGTCAGTAATTTTTTAATTGTATCTATTAATTTTATATGTATGGGTGTTTGACTACATGTATTTTTGTGTACCATGTGCATGCTCGGTTCCAATGGAGACCAGAAGAGGGCATCAGATAGCTTGAGACTGAAATTACAATCAACTGTGAGATGCTGTGTGAGTGCTGGAAATCAAACCTGGTGTTCTTAATCATTAAATCATTTCTCCAGCTTCCTTTTCCTCCCATGTTTTTTAAAGGAGGAAAGATTGAGACTGAATACAATACAGCCTTAATAAATGAAGTTGAGCAGTATATCATTAATGACAATATAAAGATCTGTGTTAAGAAATCAATTTTACTGAAAAGAAAATGAAATGCTTGCTTGGTGAATGAAGATTTGGCTGCAATTTTGGAGGCTGTTAGAGAAACAAAGATCTAAATCTAACTTCTCTGGGATGCTGCCCTGAAACAGATCTGTATTCCCTGTAAGTGAGCTCATAAAAGGACAGCTATTAGCATAATGAGGTCTTATGCCACCGTCATTAGCATTCTAAAGAAAATGTAATTAATATATTATTAGATATACACTGAAATTAAAAGTACTTATTTTTAAAAATGTACATGTAGAAGGCTGAGGAGAGAACTCAATGGGCAAAATGCTTGCCTTGCAAAGACAAGGATCCCAGTTCAGATCCCCAGCACCAGGGTAAAAGCTGGATGTCACAGCGTGTTCCTGTCACTCCAGCACTGACAGGTATTCTGGAGCTCACCAGCTAGCTAATCTAGCTGAAATGGCAAACTCTAGATTCAGTGAGAAAACCTGCCTCAAAAATCAAGATGGAGAAGTGAATAGAGGAAAACACCTTCTAATCATCCTCTGGCCTACACAAAAGACTACAAAGGAATCATATCTGCATGCACCAGCAATGCCCAGAGTCGGGGAAAAATATGCCATGTAGGGCAATCACTCGTCACCTGAGGAGCTATAGGACACTGGATATATTTCCAATCATACCCTGTGGATAGCACTTCTCTCGCACACTAATTAATGCACCAGTGCAGTCAAACTCAGATGAAGAAAGACTCAAGGAAAAGCGGGAAATGTCTAGTAGACATGAAGGAATAATGGCATGAAACAAAGGCTGAAATCATACTGTTTGTTGGTTTGGTTCTTGCAAGGCTTGTCTTATCCAGCAACCCTATGGTTCTTTATACATTATGAGTAGTATATGAATACTTCAAAAAATAGGGCATTAATCTCCAAGGCAAATATCTCCGATCACTGACAGCAATGCTTTTCCAAACAGTGTCTATTGTTTCTCCTCCTCATCACAAAGTCAACTTCTCCTGTGCTAACATGGCTAGCCAATTGTTACATAGCTATAACATGATTATTACAGTGATTGATGTTTAGATGTTTATTAATTAGATCCAGCAAATTATAAGACATGTCATTCCAAAGCTATAAAGAGTGATGTCTGGCACACCAAATCTCCAACAGGGTGATATCCAATCTACCTGATACTCTCCTCATTCCTGTGTGGATCTACTTTGGGAATTCCTGTGTATCCAATATACCAAGTTTCAATTTCTTTTCCAAAAGGAAGGCCATTTTAATTATTATTTAAACTTAGTTCCTGGCTATTTCTACAAAGCCACAAATTTAGGAGAAAAAAAAAATTAAACCTGCAGCCAAAAAAAAAAAAAAAAAAAAAAAAAATCAAGAGTCAGCAGCAAAGGGAATAAATTATGAGAGAAACAAAAAGCTTAGCTTGCATTTCATAAAGTCCTTCCCTTCCAAGTCTGAGATGTATGGCTAAAGTGTCTGGTCTGAGGCAGCAGATTTCAAATAGTCCTGGTGTGGATGGATGGATGAGCCCACAGACTCAATCCTGAACCATTTGGTCCAGTTCTACTGCGCTAACTGATGCTGTTAAGGGGGATAGATGGCTGACTTTCTCTCCTTGATTCATCCTCTCTTCTCTTTGTTCTCCACCTACAGCTTCTGCACTGACTCATCCTCATTACCCAGCACTGAGAGATGGAAAACAATAGCTATCTAGAAAATATCCAATAATCTCTGGAGAATTTCAGAGCTGCTAGTTTACCCTCTTTCTTTAATGGTGAGCCCCACCCCACCCCACCCCTCCACTCCACCCCACCCTTGGGCCCCTGATTAGTTCCTTTTTAATTTTCCACAAACCTGACTTTACATATATATCCTCCAATGGCCATAAATGAAATTAAATGGAAGCTATTCAGGGTTATTATTAGTCCATGTAATGAATATTTTATAATGGGGAAATGATCTCTCAGCAGTATACGTTATTACCAAAATCCACAAGTTGAATTTTTATGCCTCACAAAATCACCCTACCTGGGTTTACTCATCTGCCCACAGGTTTTCTTTGGAAATACAGGTAAATCTCATTAAATAGGCTGATTTTTATGCCATAAACTTCGGCTCATGTGCAGGATACTCAGGTTGCTATTAAGAAGGCTGCACAATCTTACCCTCATCCGCCTCTCCTGCCGTTTACACTGCTACTCTTTCTGAACCTCCCTCTACATCCAATATCTAGCCAGAAATGAACAGCCATGGTTTGAAGAATTCAAACATGTCTTTGGATAATTTAAGTAAACTATTTACAGATCCCCACTTACCAAATGATGGGGCCTATAGACCTCCTTTGCCTGAGAGTCTGATCTTATGTGTTACTTTTTGGCCTTCTGGGGACTTAGAGCTATTTGAGGTTTTAAAACAGAGTTGGTAAATGTCAAATCTGAAAGAGAACTCTCTAGAGAGCTTAAGCAAAACTTGGAAGAAAAAGTCTAGAAGGATCCTGATGGGTCTACTCCTACCCAAAGCTCTGTCACAGATTCAGCCATTACTAACCGTCAATGTAAATCTTTCTTGCTCCTTGTCAGACTTCCCTCTCAAATTCATGTTCTCTTTCATTTCCTATTCCATGAACACTGACTCTTGAGAATCCCATAAGACTCAATGATCTCACAGAGGAAACAATCCAGAGGCAAGGAACTGACCATGTTCATTGAAAGAGAGTTCTATCCACTATGCTTTCTGGATATGTACTGTGCTTGTATTATGCTTAGGGCTGTACAAGTATGGCCAATGTAGCAGGTGTGTAATATGTGACCTGGTTGTATGTTCATCTTGATGTTTATCATAATATTTTTCACAAAACAATGTGACACCTGTCTACTACCTAAATGTTTATCCAGAGAGGGTGAAAATGCACAATGAAAAGAAAAGAATAAACTAGAAGCTCATTTGTTAGTAGGGCATAACAACAATGATATACTATTATGAAAAGTAGACCATATGATAAAAAGTAGTTGTGTTATAATATGCATAGTGACTGCACAAGGAATGTAAATTCAGTTCCTTTAAAAAACCAACTTGCATACATTATATTTATGTATCCATCTACTGGATTTAATTCTACATAGGCATAGAGAATGGTAGGGAAGGCATCACACCAACCAAGTGATGTGGACTATGGACTACATAAGGGAGGAGATAAAAGTTAAGCCCAATTCTCACTGTGTATGCAATCCATAAACAGAATCCAAGAATATAAACCTTGGTAGACTACACAATACATATGGCTCACTAAGCAAAGCCTGGGGTACTAACCAAAGAACCCTGATGATATCAAAGACAAATAAATACCAGAGGGGTAAAAAAATGGAGCAAGAATGAGGGAAGCATGTTGTCAAAGAGGAAATTTACAACTTAAGCCATGGTCCTGAACCATCATCTTAGTAAATGATGACCTCATGGGAAGGAGTGCAATCTTTCTCTTCTACTCAGACAAGATGATCAGAGTGCATGAGTGACGCTACAAGAGGAATATCAATGAATAAACTGCAATCTTGGTTAATACAACTTTCATGATCATCTCACTGTGGGCAATGCATTTCCATCAGGTAAATACCTCACTATGCTCTCACTAAGTGACTGGCAGACAGGAATCCTGAACTTAGGGCTATCCACCAATGTAATGTGAACAAACAATGACCTGAATTTGAACAATAAAAAAAGAGGTGAGAAAGCAATTCTCTTATAAGGAGCTAGGTATTAGTTCTCAGGCAGGATTTAATGTCATAGAAATATATCTGCATTCATGTGTTTCTGAAAGCTACCTAGAATTAATGAGATATAATTAATATAGTTCATTTCTGAACTACTACTTGGCAAGCATATGCAAAAGTTGCTCTTAATTTATATTCAATTATGCATAACTAGTACACACAGCATCCCTGTTATACATTCCAGTAGGTTATCCAATTAGGCAATATCCAACTAGTATCTAACTATACCTTCAATGTGAATGAAATTCATCTTTTATAAAAGCTGAACAGAAGTCACTGGAGCTGGGAATCACTGCTTCATTTAATAATGTTATGTGGTGATATATTGTATATTTAATAAAACAGTCAGGCAGTGATGGTGTACGTCTTTAGTCCCAACACTTGAGAGGCAGAGGCAGGCAATCTCTCTAGTCTACAGAGTGAGTTCCAGGACAGCCAGGATTGTTACTGGCTCAACAAAACAAACAAACAAGAAGGCTGGAGAGATGGCTCTGTCCTCCAATATTACAGGCTAATTTTTATTAAATGTACAATATATCAGCACAGCACAGTCTATGACCACTGACTTTCTCTTACACATTTCTTACCAGTCCATTCTTTACAATCCATCATGTACACATTCATGTTTTCTTTTAAAAATATTTTAATTTTATGTTTTTATTTGAAATTAACTTACCAAGTAACTGGTTTCTAGATTACATTCTCATGCATATTTTATCTTGGTTGGTTCTCCTGGCCCCTCTTCCCTCCCATCTCCCTGTACCCTGCTGTACCTTTTAGTACCATTGCACCGCCTCTCCACTTTGTTCTATTGGTTCTCCACTCCCTTCCTTGCAACAACATCTTCTCTCACCCGCCCACCCCCCCCATTTCTGGTTTCCTGCTCTCTACCCTGCTCAGGCACACCGACTCACCAATTAAAACAAGGATCTACATGCAAGGAAGAACAAACAGTACTTGTCTCTCTGAGCATGGGTTTCTTTACTTAATATAATGTTTCCCAGTTCCATCTACTGTCCTGAAACTTTCATAATCTTCTAGTATATTCTTGGAAAAAAGAATCACCCAGATAAATCCATTTTACACTCACTGTTGAATGCTACAACCACTGAAATTTCTCGAATGAAACTGATAATATTCAAGGGTCCATAGGACGTTCTCAAAGAAATGCTGGGACTTAGGGCATACATAAAAATATTTTTTAAATCCTACATACAGTTAGTGTTCCTTCACATACCTGGCCATAGTTGTAGCTGGTTTCATTCTTCCTGGCTCTGGTTCCTCACTGTTCCTCTTTATTTCTTCTACTTCCCTCATCTAGACTTTGCACTCACCACAGACCCTCATCATGTCCCAAGAAAATACAATGATGCAGAGATTCTTAGGTTCTATACTACTGACGTTTGAGGATGGGTAATATGTTGCTATAAGAGATTTCCATGCATTGCATTCATAATATTTAGTGATGCCATTGGCTTCCACTCAATAAATTCCAAGAAATATCTATAGGCATTTCCAGATGCCTATATTCTGACCAAAAATCATTCTTAGTTAGAAATCATGACATTAGTTGAATCATCAATTTATAGATTGGCATGTACATACCTAGTACATATACATGCATGTACATGAAAAGAAAATAAATGTCAAGCAGACGTACCTTCCTGAGCCCTGCCTTTTTGCTGGGTTCAAATAAATTAATTCTAATTTGCAAGCTAGTTTCTGTTTATACCCAAACAATCTATTTCTTCTTCACTTCATAACTTGAGGTTAAAATGGGCATACATTATGGGGGGGGGAAAAGAGAGAGTGAGAGCGAGAGAGCGAGAGAGTGAGAGAGCGAGCGAGAGAGAGAGAGAGAGAGAGAGAGAGAGAGAGAGAGAGAGAGAGAAGTTTGGCCCTTGGGAAGCATTGTTTATCAAATAAAGTCTAATTTATTTATAAATTCCATTTTATTTGCCAATCTGAAGAGGATATAAACCTGAACACAGTATATCTGGCAGTTAGAAATTACACCAGATGCCGTTAGTGTGAAAGGGCTTTTGTATTTTGGCATCAGAGATGTGTGTTCTGGAACCTTCAGTAGACTATAAACAGCCATCACATTCCTGTATGACCCACATTGCCTTGTTAGGTTAATGCAAGGTGTCATTTCTGAGCCTCCATGCTTTGCTGCCAACTTTGGCAAAGGAAGATACAAAAGCAAGGAAACAGGAAAACATGGGAGCAGTGGGAACAGAACTGCCCTGTGGCTCGCTAACAGGGCATCTTGGGTACATGCACATCTTTGAGGGTTTGTTCTGTTCTGTATTCCTGACTTAAAAAAAAAGTCAACTAAAGGCCCAGCTGGCAATCAGTGGGTTGACAGGGATCTGCCAAGTTGCTCTAACTTACTGATATTTATTTATTCTTCCTCTCATATATAATAAAGTTCATTAGAGATTATTTAAGACATTTTTCAGTCCTGTTTCCTAAAGCTTATTCTCCTACATCATCTACATCACCAACTGTCGCTGAGATAGTCCAGATATCTCAATGTTACAGTTTAAGGGTTAGGAAACAAGATTTAGTATAAAATTTCCCATCCAGTGGCTTTGTCATTTTCCACATAAAAAAGAGTGGCACCAACATCTGTGTATTTTATCTGCCTTTATAAAGATACAGAAGTCAGCATACAGCTCAAGGGCACCTGGCACTGTGCTCTGTCTCTTGCTTTCCCAAGCAACCTGTACTTGGCTGTTAGATGCCATCTTTTTCACCCAGCACTCTGCTGCTAAAGCTGGTTTCCATGGCTCCTCGTGAGTGTTCATACTCCCCACTTGTGCTCTGCCTGTCGCAGGTGAGGACATACAGAATGGCAGAGAGGCTTCTTCAATATCTAAGCTCTCTCCAGATGATCTCCTCCCAATCAGCAGTTCTAAACACCATTCCTTTACTTAGGACTTCCCCAACATTTTTGGTTTCTAAGCTGGAGATTTTGAGTAAGCTTCATTATTTATATTTCTAACTTATTATTGCTAACCAAACCTCTTGGATTCTTACACATTCATCAAGGTCAGTGTGATCAAAAGCAGAAGACTTTATTTATCCCCCTTTTAACGCATTCCTCCCCAATAATCCCAATAGAATGGGAAAGTTTATTTCTTGCAGCCTCTTGCTCACCTTTGCATTTTAAGAGACCTCTCTTTGTGCTAGGGTAATTCTAGAATATTCTCTATTTTTACGTGTCTCTCTGTCTCTTTAATACATGCAGATGCACACATGTAAACATACACACAAACACACACACAAAACGTAAGATGATCTCGGGCTTCTTTATTACTCAAAGGTCCCTGATTACTCTCTGTTCCTTCCTTTCAGCATGATAAGGGAGAGGTTGGTGATGCCCTGATACTCATCCTTGATCACCCTCCTTATTGTTCTCTGTGCTCAATGCACAAAAGCTTTTAATATGACATTCACATCATGGCAATGTAGACACCAAAGTTTGGGTTGACTGTAACTCATCAAAAAGTACAAACATACTTTGGAAAAAAGCCATTAATATTTTTCCATGGTATTACTGATTAATAGTAATGAGACAAATATTAACATCATATTCTACAGTGTCACTTATCTCCTAATCGATGTGAACACAATGTGACATAAAGAAGTTATGGTTAAGAAAGACCCATGTTAAATACTCATCCATCAAAATGACAATAGTATACAAGACATATTAATATATGAGCTTCATAAAACTAGTTAGGAGCAGTGCTTAAAGTGCTTCATTTTGGCAAAATTGCAAAAGTTAAAAATTTTTAGAAAGAAAAGTACCAACCTTTGTTAAACAACAGATTTTCCTTCAGTCTAATTTCTGATACCAACTGTTAGCTACTAGCTCCAGTTGGTAAATTTTCCTTTAAAATATTGATATAAAGCATCCTAGAGTGATTCAATTGTTTGTTATCTTAGTGTCACCTTAAGTGATTTCTCCTTTAAAGACAGAAGTACCGTCTCGGTGGAAGGTAGGGAGAGACTGTTACTCAGGCCAAAAATACCAAGGTCTTTTTAAAACTGTAGCTCTTATTGTTCTTTATAAAAAGATGGTATACTAGAATTTTTTGAGTACAAAAAAAACCAGACATTTAAACTCAAATGAGCTTAATGAGAGCTTTCAAAGCCCCAGCGCTGCATGAAAATGGTCAGTGATCAGCAAAGGGCTGGCACGGTGATCTCATGGACTGTATCTCCCAGCATCACTGATGCCAATTTATTATGTGACTCCGTGGTAGCCACACAATTAAATGCATTTCTCATGACGTGTTCTCATTATGTGACCAAGTCAACATTTAAGTATCCTGTCACATGGAGACAGAAAATGATCTACAAAGATTTTACTTGGAGACGTTGTCACAAAGTCACAGCTCCCATAGAATCCTCCTAGCATTGGAGGGCCAATGGCTTCTAAGAGGGGACAGGTAGAGAGAATTGCAGGGGTGCCTTGCAATGTGTGTAAAAACTATTCCCTGAGCCTACCCCATGGCTGAGAAACTGGGTGGATAGGGTGATGGCTAAGGAGATGTGAACAGCACAAGGAGGTCAGAGAGCAGGGAAGAGGCTGCACTTCCAAAATCAAGTGGGCTAAGGACAACTGGGCCTCTCCTGATAAGAGCAGATGAGAGTCCCCCATCAAGAGTGGCCTATCAGATTCCATCCAGCAGACAAGCATGGGAGAAGCCTGTCTCATTACAGAACTTTGGATCAACGCTATGGGAAGCAGGGCATCTCTCTTCTGGGTGTGAGCAAAGCCACCTGAGACAACGATAGTCTCTAGCCCAGGGATAAAGTTGTTAGAAAAAGGGCAAATCAGAAAGACCAGCATAAACTATAATTGACTGATACATAAAACCCACCTTGATCTAGTGCTATGCTTATGAGACTCTATATGCACTTTGTTTGCGAAGCTAGCTTGAGCTTTCTGATACATGTAACTAAAAGCATTTCATTTTTTTAAATCATTTTCCCAAATTATCTGAGAGAATGCCTACAGTCTAGATATGAATTAGACTAAACAGTATGAAATCAGGAAAATGCAAAATAATCAAAATGACAACTTCATGAGGTTCCTAATAGATTAAGCCTATCCCAGAATAAGATGTAGTTTCTAAATAGCACATGCAGTGCAAGAGGGAATTTGACGGTCTAAAAAAAAAGTAAAAGCAATTATGAGTTACCTGGTAATGAACTCTCTGTGACCCAGAAGAAACTGACTGCAAGTCCTAATGAAAAAAAAAATGAGGGGAAAAATACATTACCTTATAGTTAGCTTAGACAGCTATTCCACATTTCCACCAAGTGAACTCCCAATTTAATGTTGCCATGCTTACCTGAAAAGCTTCTTACTTTATCAAGGTTGGCCAATAAAAGTCATACCAGAAACAGTAACATCATGCTAACTTGGGATGGGAGAAGATGTGTCATTTATGTCTTACAACTTCAGGTGTTCATAGGTTAGAGAACTCCCAACTGATGATTTTGTTATAATAAATGGGAATCTGGTTTCATTTGTATTTAAAATAAATACACAGCTTTATTTACTGTTCATTTATGCTTATTAGGTCATTCTGTATTGAGCAGAACAAAGTTATTCTAGAAGACTCCTCCAAAACACCTATTCATTTTAAAATACAACTACGTCAACCAGCACCATTTAAGGAAAGATAATCTGATGGTTACTGGAGTAACTGGTTACTGGCTTATAGAGAAATATCTTGGGCAACCTTAAATGTCTAGATTTATTTTGTACTAAATAGATATTACCATAGACTTACAAGATGCTTGGCAAACAGGAGCTTTCATAAATCTCCATCAAGAAAAAATAACCAATGACCATGTGCATGTCATCACAAAGGACAAGTTGACAGATGTGAAAGGAAATAGGCTTTTGCTGGCAGATTCTGAAGCCAGACTGTCCTTTACAAGGTTTGATAATTAAGTTGTCACCACCATCACAAGCCTGGGGTGTCCTTGCTAATGACTATGCTAATGCTCTGTACAGATGTCAGCAGTCCTGGGTACCTCTGTCCTTACACCTGCTTCCCAAAGGGTTTGTCTTCTAGCTCTGTGCCAAGTCACCTTCAAAACGTCCCTTTCTTTTACTGAGATCAGTTTTATTTTTCCCCTACTAAATCTACTTGTAGCTTAATATTAATTAGTGTGATAAGCAAGCCAATAACATGGTTAAGTTGATTTTCAACAAAGCCAACTAACTAGCCAGGTATTTTGCTACTGTGGAATAATGCTAAGTCACTTGAGTATTAAATGCATTCTTTTAATAAAAAGATACAGCATCAGTTATAAGTCACTTTTGAAGATTTTATTTGTATGTGTACTACGTGAGTCTCTGTGTGTATGCACACGTGTGTGCTCATGAAAACTAGAGACAATATTAGATCTCTGGGATCTGGAATTATGGGTGGTTTCAAGCCATTACAACATGGATGCTGGGAACTGAACAGAGCCCTCTGGAAGAGGAGCAAAGGTTCTTAACTTCTGAGTCAACTCCCCAATCTATAAACTCTTCTCCCCCACATCTTTTTTAAAAAAACAACTAAGGTTTAATGTATAATATTCCAAAGTAAAATGGAGTATTATTTTGATTAATGAGATACTGTAAGTTCTTTAAATTTAGATTAGGACCCAAGTTGCCTGCTAAAAAGTTTACAAATGCTTTCCTCTTCAAGCAGTCATCCACACTAAAAATAGCTAAACAAATCCACAAATGTGAAATTTACTAACTTGTCTCATTCATACTGTATTCAAATTTTGGCATTTATACCTAAATATCTTTTGGTTCATAATCACCCCTATGCCCTCAATAATTATAAGAATGAAATTAATTTTTAGAACCACCAGTATGTGCTTCCTACCCACATTCATTTTTAGTAAAATATAATATTCAAAGATAGGTGGCTATAAGTTAGCAGGATTTACAAAATATACACAGCAGCTTTATTTACTGTTCATTTATGCTTATTAGGTCATTCTGTATTGAGCAGAACAAAGCTATTCTAGAAGACTCCTCCAAATCACCTATTCATTTTAAAATACAACTACGTCAACTAGCACCATTTAAGGAAAGATAATCTGATGGTTACTGGAGTCCTTCACCTGGAACCAAAGATGGAGAGGGATATTTATACTTCCACCACTCCTGAGATGGAGACAGTTGCCCATCCACACCTGGTGCAGCTACATATACACAATTTTGCCAAAACAACCAACAGTAATTGTAATGATGAGTTTGGGTCTCCTGACTTTGCTGGCTCAGGTCAAACTCACAAGAAGCTCACACAGGAAATTGCTTCCTTCCCATTTTTCAGTGACAAAACCAAATTAAGAAAAAATTTACAGGTCAACAAATTATCCATTTTTTCCGATGCATTTCTCTGAATAAGAAGTTCCTCCTTTCTGTGGAAGAAGTTTCATTTAAAAAACAAAATCTAGCTGTCTCTGACAGAAGTGCGTGCTAGACATAACAACATAAAGTAGCCTCAAATCTCTAGGTTCTTTCATTATTTATTAGTTCTTTTGAACTTATAAATACCTAAAAATATACATCTATGTAACCTGGCAAGAAGATGCAATTTCCAAGGTACATGAGAGCCATGGAATACTCCAGGGCATCAGCACCAGCAGTTCACCCAATAGGTCCTCTCCCACACCAACCAGCAGAGGGAACCAATAGTAGAATTGGGAAAGTATATGCTTAAAGGATCATTTCCTCATCGCATGCATCATTTTAGACATACACATGCACACACATATATGCATATATGTATATAGTTGGTAATTTCTTATGTAAGAAAAATATATAAATAGAATAAAAAATAAGATAAATCAACTCACCTCCTGAAGGCGATCTATGTACATACGGCAAGTCTCCAAATCACAGTCTCCACGAACAACTAGAATACCCAGAGGGATGGCTGCGGGAGGAGAAAATAAAAAAAAAAAATCTAGAATAATGTATCTAGTCTTTATATTGACTTAAATGTGTTCCTCATGAGTAAAAAGGAATCTTACAGGTATCATGAGTATATAGATCCAAGTATGAATAGAAGTAAGTGTATGCTCCATAAAGTTCCTTGGTGGATTCAGGAAGCTTCTTCCCAGCAGGTGTCATATATTTACCTTGTTTGACTCACCTGGCTTTTACCTCCGTGGCCCTGATATGAAGTGCAACAGCTAATATCACAGTACCAATCAAACTGCTTAGGCAGCTGCTCACTGCCAAATGACAATAAATGCCTGCATTTGCAATGGACAGCATGAAGCCACAGCCCGAGAAAGTAATTAATCATTCGGGGTTCTGGACACTGGCTCTTGTCCCTCCTAAACACACTAGCCTCATCTTTTGGCACATTTGCAATAGCCTGCCATTTCTAAAACTGAAGCTACTCAAATATGGCTGCTGTCTGATGAGTAACAGCAGAATTAAATATCTAAAATTGAAACAGGAGGAAGAGCAGGAGGAAATAAGCATGAGGACATAGGAAGAAATAATTGAAGGATAACCTGGATGATGGCAGCTTCCTTCCTTTTGACAAAGAAAAGCATTAAGAAGTTTCTAGAGTGACACGCAGGCAATTGTGGCAGGGAATGGAAAGGAAGTGGAATAAGAGGAATCATTACCTCTTTAAGGCATTCATTAAAGGGATCCGCCAGGGACAGTGTGCTATACCAGCAGCAGAGCACAGGCTGAGTCACAAATTACAGCCCAGCCTGGAATACACACTGAGTTCTAGTGTGAGCCACAGAGTGAGACCCTACCTTAAACAAGCAGGAAATTGCCCTCAGCTATACTATCAGATAAATCTAACAATGGTGAACTGCCAAGCTAAGAGTTAAACAATGTTCTAATATTTGAAGAATGGTGAGGAAAGCTAGAAGGTATGGCCAAGGTTTAGAAGTAAACCAAAAGTTGTGGAAAGTGAATATAGCTATAATTCAGGCAGTCTACATGGAAATTTTGCTAATATGCAAAATACTTCCTCTTAATTTCAAATGTGAAAAATCAAAATTCAATCAAAACATCTATTTTCTTATATTTGAAATTAAGTATAATTTTATTAATGTAATTAGAAGTTAAAAAATACTCCTTGCAATACCTCTGATCTCCTTCAGTTATCAATACCTGGAGTTACTCTTGTCTGAATATAAACTAACCAATGTATTCTAATTACAGGTATTCTAAACTATAGTTAGTTAATGAGTGTGTATGGTTGAGAATCCACCAGAAACAACTAGGAAAACTGTTTTTCAAAGATGTGTAACTCATTTCCATTACATGTATAACTGATGGTTTTTGCTTACTCCTGAAATAGGTGACTAAAAATAACTGTATTTTCCTAAGTAATACTTAACTATTGGGGGAAAAAAAATCCTCTCTGACCGCTAATTAGTTGCAGCCATCAGTCAAATGCACTCTGAGAAGGTGGCAGTGTGCAATAAGAAGTGCCTACCGTCATTCTCCATGGCCTTTACTCCCAGCCCTGCTTTGGATTTGAGGACTGTTCCACTTAACTCTTTGCTCTTGTTATGACATTACTTATCCCTTTTAGCCTCTGCTTGGAAATACTTACGTTTAGAAAGGTATTTGCAGAGTTTTGTGAAGATGAAATTTCACACCATATTTAAAATTGAATCACTAAACCATCAATGTTGGTTTCTCCTTCACTACCTTTTGGGCATGTTCCATTAGAAAATGGTATCATGATAACTACAAGTGTCAGCTGATGTTAGAATTCCATAGCTATATCCTTGTTAGTGAAAAGTCATTTCCACTCTTTCTGCAAATGGGAAAAATAACTGTACTGCAAAAACTGTCACAGACACGTTGATTTGGGGCTTATGTGGTAAGAAACAAACCCAGAAACTCGTGGAAAATTAATGCCTCCCTCTTTGTATTATTGATGGCCAAACTCCATGACCACGTTTCCTGGTTTCCACCATTTTAGCTAAGAATCAATCATAGAAGGAATGTTTCTGGCCTGAGCTTTACTGCCCCTGACACAGTTTTGATTCATCTTCTGATCACCTTGGAGACTGCCTCCAAAAAGTACCAATGGATACTGGTTCTACATAAAGGAATGTATTTTCATTAGAATTTACAGTTTCTAACCAAGAAAAAAAAAGGTGCACTCTTAAATAAAATGACAGATTTAGCACATTTTCTCCTCTTTCTTCAAAAATGTTTCTGAACTATAGTAAAAATTAATTTACAATAAAAAGAATACAGTATTATCAAGGAGAATATAAAAACAAGAAGTGGATCAAAGATTAGTGACCAAGCCAGAGTCCATCAAAGTCTATCCCTAAAGTGTAAGATAAATACAAAACACTGAAAATATGTAGAAATATGCAAGGATGGAACCCATGGCATATCCTACATCATAACTCACAGGAGACGACATATACTTGGAAGTAAATTTCAACAGGAATTCTAGTAGAACACAATCAGGAATTGAAGATTTCCCATAAATTGTTGGATCTCATCTAATCAATTGTGATTTTTAGATTCTAAATTAAGTGTTGATAAATTACTGCAACTTAATTATTGGAAAATTTCCTGATGAAAGATTTTTTTTTGTATTTCTATACATTTAACTGTATCCTGAGTTTAATTCTTATTTTAATCTTGTTGTCTTTCATATTTCATAAGTTTTCATTGTGTACAATAAATCTAATAAATTTTTGAAAAAAAATATCAAGGAGAACTAAAAGCACAGTAGAAAAATAGAGAAAACTTCAATTTTTGATAGAAGCCTGTATCAGAGAGAAAAACAGCATATACAAACAATAAAACTTTCTTGCCTCCTGGGCATTTGAAATGTTTCAAACTTGCCTTTGGCTTTATCTGAAGCTATTTGAAATTAAAGAAATACATGTGACTGTGTTGGGCCTCCAAATTTCAGTATATTACAAAAAAGATTCTCTCTATATCAAGAGACCCTAAAGGGTTACATCACAGTAAACTCTCAATGTAAATACCAACAAATGTAAAACTCAACTCCAAGAAGTTTAGAATTCTATCTGAAAAGGGGGAAGAGAAATTTAGAATTATCTCAGAATAAAAAGGAAAGAGAGGAGAAAGATAAGTGGGGGTAAAGGGGAAAATCCGGGGCTGGAGAGATGGCTCAGCGGTTAAGAGCACCGTCTGCTCTTCCGGAGGACCCGGGTTCGATTCCCAGCACCCACATGGCAGCTAACAACTGTCTGTAGTTCCAGTTCCAGGCAAACACCAAGGCAAATAAATAAATAAATAAAGTTTTAAAAAAAAAAAAAAAAAAAAAAAAAAAAAAAAAAAAAAAAAAAAAAAAAAAAAAAAAAAAAAAAAAAAAGGGGAAAATCCTCCATGGGTTTGCTCTAAGCACCACCCAGAAGGTTAGAAACGGAAGGGATTAGGATATCTCACCACCCCACCCCTTCATTAAGCATGATAGGAAATAACAGGCAAATTGCCAAGTACAGTGACCCAAAACTTCAATCTCTCATGGGGCTTGCAAAATCTGGCACCTAGGAATCTACAGTCTTGGCATGAGGAAAGACTCCTTTGAAATCTGACAAATGTGTTAACATGGCGGCAGGCCCAGCCCCAACAGTGGTTAAGGTTCAAGGCAAGAACATTACACTTGAATTTCATGTACCTCCACAGGCATAGTTTTAACATAAAGGTCCAAAACTATGAGAGTAAGATACACTTTCCTACTTTGCAAATAGACCTTTGATAATAACTGAAGAAGGTGTCAGAATTCTTGTTATCTATGGAGTACTGGGACAAAGCACAGAGTCTGTGACCCAAAGCCATTGACCTCTTCTCTTTCCATCACATGCTCCATCTAGAACACTATGGCTTTGAACATGTAGATAGACCAGAGCACACCTCAGAATTCTCCAGAGTCCATGCAAATAGTTTCCTGTACTAGGGCTTTTTGCATCCCCACTATGTACTGTCTCTTTGAGACTGGATCAGAGGAAGAGACCTGTAAACATCCAAAGAACAGAATTGTGAGACCCTAAAGCATAGTCAAGAAAAGCAATAACAAGTGAAACCTTTCCCTCATACTGACATAATCCAGGAAGCAGAGCTTAGCTCAAAGGAGCCACAGTAGGGCATACTAAAGCTGGGGCCCTCCTTATATGAACCTAAGACAATCACTGACTTGGAATGCTCAAGGATTAGTTTGCCTAGTTCACATAAAGGAGCTTGAAGTCCAAAATCTTTACCAAGAATCTTAGCATTCCTAGTTAGCCGCATATCTCTTGCTTAGTTTTTGTTAAATATATATTTATTTTTATTTTAACTATGTATAGAGCTGTCTTCCCATGAGTATGCATGCATGAATGTGAGTGCTTGTAGAGGCAAGCAGAGGTCATGGGATGCCCTGGACCTGAAGCTGTAGCAAAGCATGTACTGGGAAGCAAACCCAGATCATCATCTGGAAGAGCAATAATTATTCTTAGCCACTGAGCCAGTTCTCTAGCCTTGCCTCTCATGTTTAACAATGACCAGAAATATAGAAAATGATCAGAAAACTGGGACATTCATCTAACACAGAAGCAAGTAAAATAAAAGATGAAATAAAATGCAAAGTGTAAGAAAAAAGAAAGCTCTAAAAATAATATCTTGAATATAATTGTAAAGTTTGAGAAAATGCATCCATCTGTAAAATGATCTGATGTGATGATGTTGGAAAAGGATGAAGAGTTTGAGGGGACAGGGCCTCACACAGAAAACAACCAGGCATACCAAATAGACTGAAAATCAAAATTTGATGGAATAAATACAGATCTCAGTCAAAAGGCCAGGAGACAGTTAGGATAAAAGTGATGAAAAAAATACAGAAAAAACAACAGAAAAGCAGAAGACTAGGAAGTCCAACATCCAAAGTGAGAGTCTAAAAATCATGAGCAAATAAGGGAACTGTCATAAAACAAAACATTGGTTTCCAAACTGAAGTGGTCCACGTATACATGCCATTGTGAAATGTAAGAGCATTGAGGAGTTATGTTTACACCCACAGACAAATGCTGTTCTCTGTCATGATCGAAGAAGCTTCTCTTTGCCTTATACAGTGAGGAATGCAGAGAATCATGGCTAGCCAAGGTCCCTAGAACCTGAGTTCATGACTAAGAGTTCAGTCCTAAAGAGGACAATTAAAACATTCGCTCTAAGGCTCAGAGAACTTCACCAAAGGGAGAACAGAGAAAATATAAGAGCAGAGATGGAGGGGGCTGTCAAATGTGGTCTTCAGGGCCTGATCCAGAGATTGCAATATCACAATTATCTTACAGACCCTGAGGTTGCCTATACTGGGCCTTCACAAACGGAGTCTGTCAACAGTAATTACGTACTCACGAGGGACTCATGTGGCTCTATCCCTCCCTACTAAACTATTATTTACTTATGAATTTTGGGAGGAGGGACACCTGTTATCAGTTCCGTACCCACTGGAGATAAGATGGGGCTCTGAGATTAAAAGCTCCAGCTACCACCAGTTTACTCTCTCCGCAGTGATTAACAGTGTGAGCTCTTCCTTCCCTGTTCCCACCATGCCCGTCACTCTTGTCAGGCTTCTCCACCACAATGTTTATCGCTCTGAAACCACCGTAAGCCAAAATCAACTCTCTGCCTTTGGTTTCCTTGGTCGTGGTGTTTTATTACAGAAACATAAAGTAACTCTCTTACCTTGATTTCTATTGCCATAATAAATACCAGGACCAAAACAAGTTGGGGAAAGGGTTTGCTTCACCTAGAAAATTACAGTCACCAAAATAGATCAGAACAGGAACCCAAGGCAGGAACCTTGAGGCAACAGCTGAAGCAGTAACATGGAGAAAAGCTTCTTCCTGTTTTGTTCACTGTGGCTTACTCAGTGGGCTTTCTTATACAACCCAGGACCAGCTGCCCAGGGATGGTGTCATGCTACCATACACTAATCATTAATAATAATAAAAATGCCCTACAAACTTTGCTATAGGCAATCTGACTGAAGCATTTTCTCAACTGAGGTTCCTCTTCTCATACAGCTTTAGCTTGTGTGAAGGTGGAAAAATAAAAGACAGTAACTGTCTTAGTTAGGGTTTCTATTGTTGTGAAGGGACACCATGACCATGGAAACACCTACTAAAAAAAAGCCATTTAATTGGGCTGGCTTACAGTTTCAGAGGTTTAGTCCATTATCCTCATGGAGAGAAGCATGACCACATGCAGGCAGACATATTGCTGAAGAAAAAGCTGAAAGTTTTACATCCTGATCCACAGGAAGTGGAGACTGTACCACACTGGGAGTAGCTTGAACATGAGAGAACTCAAGGCCCACTCCCACAGTGACACACTTCTAACAAGGCCACACCTACTCCAACAAGGCCACACCCCCTAATAGTGCTACGCCATATAGGCCAAGCATTCAAACTCATAAGTCTATGGCAGCTATTCCTATTCAATCCATTATAGCAATCAATATAATAATTTTAAACAAGAATGCTAAGAACAAAGATTATATGTACTTCAAGAGAGGCAACATGAGGCCATATACAAAAGATCAATAATTAGAATGTCTTTAATATCTCAGAGGTTAATACTAGAAGGAGAAGGGATAAAGCACAGCTGCCAAAGTCCTGTCTAACTGCTGACACTGCAACAGGACAAAGCCAGCTACAGAGTTCATGCTCAAGAACAGTGCATCCAGTCACAACATAAAATAAAAACAACCTCATAATTTTCAAGTAAATTTTTGTCTTAGTATTGGTCTGCATTTTTATGGTTGTCCTTGGCTGCATGTCCAGGTCACAAGTTGGTCAAACCTGTAAGACTTTCTTGCATAATTTACACCATTAAACAAGTCCAAGCATTAATCAATAATGAATGCCCTTTAGTGAGAAGCTACTGGTTTATTCAGCCCAGTAAAAGCTGAGTTTTGTTATAAGATAAAAATGCATGAGATGGAAGAAATGGTAACTCCAAGGTCAAAGGATGTGAGCAAAGGGAATCTCTTGGCATCAGCTATAAGATCCCAGGATAAGAGAGACCAGAGATGGATTGGATATGCACAAAGTGATTATCACTAAAATTGTCATATAACTGACAGAGCTAGCTTTCAAACCAAAGATAGAATGTAGAAAAGCCTAAACTGGCTGTGTATGTGTGTGTGTGTGCGTGTGTGTGTGTGTGTGTGTGTGTGTGTGTGTGTGTGTGTGTGTATGTGTCTAAATATACACATAAAAATAACAACACTATTATTCACAGATGTGTTCTTTCTTAACCCACTTCTGAGAACAAGAGTTAGATCACAATAATTTAGAAAAATTACAGACTTACTCTTTGTAATAGCATTTCCTTTTAATAGTAGAAGCTACCTAGTACCTGCCAAATGTTTCCTAGAACTTATTTATCTTCTCCTCCCTACCCACTTCTTCTAAACTGGGATGCACCTCTTCTCTAGCCTCCTGATGTCACAGCTCTTAGTTTCTTGGTCTTTGGAATACACACTTTACTGCAGCAGCAGGTCATGCTCCTGTAGCAGCTCTTCAGCTTCAAGCTGGGAGGCATAGCACTGGCTCCTGTACAACTGGGTCTTCTAAGAGGGGCTGGCTACATCACAGGTTTTCCTGTCTCGGGCTTGCAGATAACATAGGATAGGACTTTGTCCCCTGTAACTGCACAAGCTACTACCATTTCATAACAAATCCCTCAAAAATCTAGTGCCCTGATGGCCCCATTTCTCCCATGAATCCTCATTAATATCCATATATGTGAGAACCTGGAGAGAAATGAGCTAGGTAGAAACCAGCAGAAGAGCCTCCAGGCAATTGCAAAGCTTTGACAAATTTCTAGAAACTGGGGAAGAAACTGTGCAGTTAACAGTGATGCTCAGCTCTGAGGAAATTATACCAACAATTACATATTTCTAGACAAATGTGTCTTGCCCTGGCCACTTTCTCAGGCATCATCACAAACTCCATTAACCCCTTTCCATATTGCCACTTGTTTAAATCTTCCATAATCTGGAATGTGATTAAATTAGTGAGTTGGAAAAATATATCACCAATTTCATGTGTGCATGCTCTGGATTTTATGTTTGAAATAAAATGCCAACGGGTCATACTAATTAATTTTTTTCTTCTGTACTTGAAGCTAGGACTACTCACACTCATTATTCAAATTTATGACAAATAGTGCATATATTAGCACTAGTCATCCTTGGGAAATTCTCATCTTGCAGCAACCAATCTAAAAGAATACTCCTTTACCAATAAGAAACTTCTAATGTCTTCAGGCACTAAAATCAAACATGTCAAGTATGATTTCTAAAATATATATCTCTCCACATCTGCCTATGGAATCGAATTGCTCAAACTAGTTAAGACCAAAGTTGGTAAGGGTTATAAATAGGTGCTTGGAGTTTTAAGGAAACTTAAAAACTATTTTCCAAAGATCAAAAGATATGAAGTGAAAAACAATCAAATAAATCTGTCAGGTTATTTAATTATTTTATTGGAGAGATACAAAAGCCATGTACTACCCTTTCCCAGGGTCTCTGCATACATTGTTACTCTGGTGTAACACTGGGGTATGCTGAGCCCCAAGAAAGCCAATGAGAATTCACATCAAATGGGAACCTTTGCTTATTACTCATGTAAGCTTTGTGAGTCCCTGGAAGCTGAGCTAAGCTAGGCACGTCCCTCTGCCCAGCCACAGTGCTATGAGGCTGGGCCTATCTGTTCAGAGAAAAACAGAGCTGGGAGGAAAAGCCAGGTATTTGATGTCAGTCATTTTTCTGAAATGAGCAAATTATTCCCCCCCCCCCCCAGCAAAGCCAACCAGGCCAGAACAGACTTTGTCTGAACATGCAGTCTGGAAGCATGACCTAATATGTGCTGAACTAAAGGGACATTCTCCGAGGTCATGTTATAAGGGCTTTGATCTGTAGCGTGACATGATACAGTTTACATGAGTCTCAGGTGGATAGGACAAAACTGAATTAATAAAATGCTCAGAGGAAAGAGGAATGAAGGAAAGGGAAGGAAAAGATGGTAAAGAAGAGGCCGAAGGGAAAAATAACTTTTATTAACGTAAAACTATCTATTTATTTTGTTACTTTCTTTGCTATAATACTGAGAACTGAATAACCATCATTCTCAGAAAGATTAGGTAACACAACCCTCAATGTTACAACCACCAAGCAGAGCAAGGCCGTGCTATACTATATGTCTTTTATTCTTCGTAGCCACCCATTTGTTGAAGCTGAATGTTCAACAAGGTATAATTACAGAAATAACATGTAAATATTAAGTACAGCATGCTCCAAAAGACAGAATCTTATCAACTTCAATACTGAGCTCAGGAGAGAGAAGGCAGAAATGAGGGGTAGAGTGGCCAAGGATAGCCTGACCTGCCGTCCAGCAAGCTTCACAGGGGAAGCTGTGAACATGCAGAACATGCAAGGCAAGGGCAAGAATCCCAAGGCTGGACAGAACAGGACCAAGGGATGCAAAAGCCACATGTTTCTGCATAAACATAGAGTCCCCTTCAAAGCTGTTCAAATTCCAATAGACCACCTTCTAAGTGACTTACAGACCGACCCTGAATGAAGGTTGATATCAGTAGGTAATCCTCTCTGTAATTCAGAGTTCATGGAACTTAAGTGAATGTGGTTGACTTTATAAAGAAATGCAACTATAAATTGCAAACAGTGGCTAATGATTTTGATGCGCACAGATGTAGTAAGACTATAGCAGACTTTAGTCAAATTTGTGATGGACAATGGCAGGAATTGGTTTGCTATTAAAACTGAAAAGAAAGCAGACTGCAAGTTAACATACTCTAAACAGGAAACAAATCTCACTCTCCCTTGAGGTGTGGAAAGTACAATACTTCATGTAGAGAAGATGTTCAAGGTGTTTCCCAGAGATTTTTTTTTTAAATGAATGTTTACTGAACATTTGTTTATAACTGTTGTCCATTTGATAGTGGTGCGGTGATAGGTTTCACATACCATTTTGATGCTGAGTTATCATTAGCAAATACCTATATTAAGAAAACAGTAGTAATTGTAGATCCAGTGAACTTAACTTACTCTTGATTCTTCTGCAGAACATGACAGCCCAGTGCAATGAATAAGATCATGGTGCCCACCTCCACATTACCATGCAGATTAAGTAGTGCCTGCAAAACACTTACAGATAGCAAAGCCATTCTATTTCTTCTTTCAGACTTATCACAGTCACCTCACTTTTCTCCTAATTCTATTTCCAGCATATACTGGCCACTGATAGACACTCAAAACAAATTTCAGCACCTTACATGAGGCCTTTGACTGCAGATCATGGGATGCACCAAAATTCACTTAAACTAAATTTTAAAAAAATATATCAAATCCATAAGGACAGGAGGGACCTGCAGTTGGTAGTCCTGTAATCTAAGCAATGGCCCTTGGGAACAGAGCAAGAAAGAGCTGCCATTCCATTCTCCACAAAGTAGTTTGATATGTTCAACAAGGTATCAGTGTGAAGATAAAAATATTAGTATATTAGCATGTAAAGACAGGGATTTAATTATCTGACACTTCTGCTATTACTATGGTATACTGCCTGTAAAACAAAATTGTAGCAAAATAGGACCATTTATTTATTCAGAGCACAAGCAACTATCGTCAGAGAGATCATGGGAAGAATGTGTGACTCCTTAGAGAAAAGATTCCCAGAAACAGAACAGTTTGCAGTTACCATCTAAGTACACAGATAAAGACTGCAGAGGTTGCTCGGGCTTTTCAAAAAGGTTGTCACTGTGATGGGTGATTTTAATTGTCAATTGACTTGATCTAGAATCACTGGGAAGAGAGTCTCAATGACACACTGTCTAGATTAGGTTGGCCCTGTGATTATGTCTCTGGGGGATTGTCATACATATGCTAACTGAAGTTGGAAGACCCAGTATGGAGCAGATTTGCTTGGGCTGGGCCCTGGACTGTGTCAGAGGAGAAATCAAACTATGTATAAGCATTCATGTGTTCATGCTCTCTCCGCTCTTGAGCATGTATGTGACATGATTGGCTCTCTGAAGTTCTTGCTAGTGTGGCTTCCCTACAATGACAAACTATCACCTGGGATCATAAGCTAAACTAAACTAAAACTGTCTCTCTCCTATGTTGCTTTGGCCAGGGATATTCTATCAAGGCAAAGGGAAGTAAAACTAAGACATCAGTTTCTAAAGAGACTAATATAATTGCAGAGATAATAGGCCATAAACCAGGAAACACAGAACACAACAAAATAAACTATCAAAATACAGATATTAAACAGAATCAAAGTTCGGCCTGTGAGGACCATGCAGACATTTGATAAAACTTGACATTTCTTTAAGGATCAGTTTTAGATTTCTTGGCAAATAATACAGTGTGTGTCAAGTATTTCCTACCTTTTTAACGACTAACATGCAACAACAATAAAGAAAAACCATCCCTTTGGAATTAGAAATTAACACAGAGGAAAAGCTACGTGAGCTTGAACTGGCAATGATGCTTCAGACACAATCCCAAAATCATAGCATGTGAAAGCAAATATAACTCCATCACCATGAAAACAGCTTCAAGAAGACACCATGAGGAAAATAAAAAGATGAGGCATAGACTGGGAACAAGACTTTACAAAGCACCCATCTACAAAAACAGCACATTCAGAGTATAGATCCCTCAAAATTCAACAATAAGAACAACTTCTAAAATGACTCCTCTCTTGCTCCCTGGGCTGTATAGATATTCACTCCATCTCAGACACAGTAAACATAAATTTGAAGCTAGAATCTGTATAGGAGAGAGAACATACAGTCTTTGTCTTTCTGATATCAGATTGGCTCATCAATGAATTATTTTCCAGGTCTATCCATTTTCTTGAAGATTTCCTATTTTTTCTTTGGAATAGAAATGTTGAGTAGATTATCACTGCATATGAACCATATTTTATTAACCATTTGTTCACCAATTGATAGACTAATCAACACTGGTCAAAGTGCTGAGACTATTGACCATTGGGCATCTATCAATAACCAGAGCATCTAAATCATCTGTGGTGTTTTAAAAGAAACTGGGCCCCAAATGGAGTGGCATTATTAGGAGGTTTGACCTTGTTGGAGTAGATATGGCCTAGGTTGAGGAAATATGTCAATGTGGAGGCAGGTTTTGAGGTCTCATATTCATTCAAGCAACTCCCAGTGAGACAGAACACTTCCTGTTACCTGTGAGTCAAGATATAGAACTCTCAGATCCTGCTGCCTACCTGCTACCATGCCACTGCATGATGGTAATGGTCTAAAACTCTAAAACTATAAACCACCTAATTAAGTGTTTTCCTTTCTAAGAGTTGCCATGGCCATGGTGTCTCTTCACACAACAAGACATCATCCCTCCCAGGGACCACAGAAGAGAAAGGAAGAGGAAGTGAAAGGCTGTAAGAGTCTGAGGATGAAGAGGAATGCTATGAAATGTTGCCTTTTGGATACTGCATTACTTTGCAATCATCAACACACAGCAACTGTCATTATGTATACAAGTCTGAGCTCTCCAGCATTCTACAAGTGGGGGTAAGGATAACAAGACCCCTCTCTTCCCCAAGGAGCTTTACCATAATTCATATTTTTTAATCACACTAAGTTAAATATAGTCTTAGTATGCATTCCAACATCATTCCTTTGTAATGAATTAAGCTGGAAATTCTGTCCACACAAAAATGTACACATGAATGTTCATAGCATAATTTAGAAAATAATTTCCAAAATGTGGATGTAACCATGATGTTCATCAGTGGGCAAACAGATAAACCAATAGCTGTATATCTATACAATGGAATACCAAGCAAAAAAAAGAAATGAGCTCTCAAGAAACTAAAGTCATATTAGAATTTTAAATACATGCTGCTAAGTGACAGCCATAAATTTGAAAGACTGCCTACTATATGGTTTCAACTATATAATATTTTATGAACCAGTAAAATTATGGATGCAAAAGAGATGGATAATGGGGATGATAGCCATGAAGTTTTGTACTGTGGGCACAATCTGCCCATGGCACTCATGAACTCATATATCTATGACTGCTTGTATAAAGTCAAGACTTAACCCTTAAACATTCGGTCATGGATGTGGAAGGGGCTGATGGGGTCCAACCAAGCCCTGCCCAGACGAGTTAGGAGCTGCCAAAGAAGAACAAGTCAGTGATGTAGCCTCTGTTGAATTATCAATTCTCCAATAAATAACTACACGTCAATGCCTACCTGGGTGGTCCAGTTAAGCCCAAATTGGTCATGAAATAAAAACAAAAAGTTAAAAAAAATAAGCATGAGGTCTTGGTTGGAAAAGTGGGGGTGTTGGATGAGTGGAAGATAAGAGAATGCGGGAAAGGAACGTGATCAGAATATGTTATATGTACATGTACAGAGTGATCAAAGAATAAATTATAGGACAATCTAAAGAAGTTGGGGTGGGGCCTCTGGTGGTAAATATATGCTGGCATGAACAAGGCTCAGTCAAGCAGACTTTAAGAGCAACAGACCTACTGTGTGTGACAGTAGTAGTGGCCTCATGCCACAAAACATTCACAGAAACACATGGTACACAAGAGCAGTTCCTGGGGCATCACACAGGTAGATGTTAGCAACAGGGGGAAGGGTGGGATTTGAGGAGAAGTGGGTATAAAGAAGGGAGTATTAAAAACAAAACTCTTTACTTTCCATTTAAGTTTTGTATAAACTTAAATTTGCTTTCAAAAGCATCTCCTAACTTTTCAAATATGAGAAATGTTCTCAGTTTGCTGTGGGCAGGTACTTCGCTGGTAAAAGACAACTGGCTGATAAATATGTATTCTCTTCTTACTCAGCCACAGCGTTAACACTTCCTCAGGAAGTCAAAAGGGATGATAGGAATTAGGGGCTGAAGATGGAAGCCAAGAAGAAAAGACAGAGATGGAGGAAAGGTAGAAAGCCCTAAGGAAGGTTAGAAGGAGACATGTGGCATCTTTCCGCTTTATCTCTTTAGCTTGAAATGTGCCAAAGTTTCCAGAGACTGAATTTTTGCCTGACATCTTATAATAATGAGACAGAATCAATTGGTGGTATTTCAGTTTTCCCCAACCTCGAGCCACCTGACATCATTAGCAGCCCATTGCTTACCTAGAACTAGCAAGGATCACTAATAAGCAGATTAACATACAAAAGGAAACCAGGCACCCTGTGAACAGTATGCCTTGCCTTGCCCTGCTATGTCTGGAGTCTGTGAAAGATTTCACAACCTCTGGGTCTTATGATTAAAATTTGAATTCTGTAGTTTAAGCTCAAGTAGGCCCTGTCTATAGTTAATTTAAAATGTCAGTCATAAGATAAAAGCAAGCTATATAGTTTCCATTGGACTTCGTTAGAGGATAAGTTTTCTGGAAACAAAGTGGCCCTCCATAAATCTAGGTTTCAAATTATCCTGAGTTCTGCTTTTTATCACAATAACACTCTGAGAGGGTATCTCTGAGAATATGAAACTTGCATTTTTAAATCTCCATAAATTCTTTTGGCATCTGTAATTTTTAGTAGAACTTCTGGATATCTTTTAATTTGTGCAGAGGCACTCTTAGGTCTATACGTGGTTCAGTTACTTCAGAAAACAGGCTTACAGCACTTTCTATACAGAGGCAACTATAATATATGCCTGGAGTTTGGCATTTAGTGTTGAGCAAAGTACACTACTTACCTTGAAAGTGTCAGTGAACTTTGGAGAAGAGGTATGTATATAGACCATCCTATTATTGACAGCTTTATAATGGGAATTCCTGTGGACAAATACTAAAGTATGTTCAGTATTGTGAGAAGCTACTGATTACTGAGGACCACAAAAACTTTCACAACCAATGCTCCCTCTAGTGACAAACATGAGACTTTCAATTAGGGGAGGATTTTAGACAAAGGACATTGGCATCCTGCACCAGCCATCCCTGTGTTGTGAGCTTGCAAGGCCTAGGAAGGACCTTGTGCTCAGGAATTAGGATAGTCAGCTGCACATAAAACTACAGCGAGATGAGTCCAAACACTTCACTGTTTGTCTTGGTCAGGGTTAAGGTTACTATTGCTGCGATGAAACATCATGACCAAAAAGGGAGTTGGGGAGGAGAGGGCTTATCTGACTTACACCTTCCACAACATTGTTCATCACTGAAGGTTGTCAGGACAGGAAGTCAAACAGGGCAAGAACCTGGAGACGAAGTTGATCCAGAGGCCATGGAGGGGTGCTGCTTACTGGCTTGCTCCCCATGGTTTGCTCAGTCTGCTTTCTTATAGAACTCAGGAACACCAGCCCATGATGGTACCACCCACAATGGGCTGGGCCCTCCCCATAAGTCACTAAATAAGAAAATGCTCCATAGGCTTGTCTGCAGGCCAGTGTCATTCATACATTTTCTAATTAAAGTTCACTCCCTTCAGATGGCTTTAGTGTGTGTCAAGTTAACAAAAAACTATCCAGCACACTATTTTACACTAAGAAGCCAAGACTTCATTCTCAAAAAAAAAAAAAGAGAGAAAATTGGGGAGACTGAGGTAGGAGGAAATGCATGAGCCAGCAATGGCTATACATTTAAGTTCTAGGCAAGCATGCTCTACATAGTAAGAATCTGTCTCAGAAAATAAACAAACAGGGCCCTTAAGATGGCTCTTCAGGAAAAGGTTTGTCACCATAAGCCTAGTGGCCAGAGTTGGATCCTCAGGACTAACAAGGAGAATTGACTCCTAATTGTCTTCTAAACTCCATGTACAGGTTGTTGCACACACACAATGCATATACACATATATATTCTCTTTCTCTCCCTCTCTCTTTCTCTCTCTCTCTCTTTCACACACACAAACACACACACACACACCAAATAAAAAATATACCAGAAATAAGCAAACAAAGATGAGTGGATGTCAACATGTTTTTAACAGGAAAAGGAAGTTTCATATCCACACTGAAAATGACAACTTTAATATCCCCAATTTAAACTTTAGACAGTGTCCTCTGAACTGTTACTTTGTAGAGCATTTTCATGAGCAAACTTACAATGATAATTTCTTTGTCTGACACAATATAAACCTTTCTTACAAGTTATATAACCTAGCAATTAAAAAGCGGGAAGGGAGGAGGTCTGAATAGCCCCGAATACCACTGAGATGTGACTATCATTAAAGAAAGTCCTTACCTTGTAATCTACTGGTAGTAAGAACTTCCATTAGTGGTAATAATATATAGTCAGTGTCTTAATTAGAGTTTCTAATTGCTGTGAAGAGACACTATGAATATGTCAATACTTATAAAGAAAGGCATTCAGTTGGGGCTGGATTACAGTTTCAAAGGTTCAGTCCATTCTCTTTCCAGCAGCACACAGGCAGACATGGTGCAGGAGAAGGCACTGAGAGTTCTACATCTTGATCCTCAGGGAGCAGAAGCAACTGTGTTACATTGGCTAGACTTAAATTCATAAGACCTCAAAGCCCTCCCCCACAGTAACACATTCCTTCTAATAAGGCCACACCTTCTAATAGTGCTACTCTCTGTGCCAAGCATTCAAACAGATGAGTCTATGGGCACCATACCTAATCAAACCACCAAACCAGTGAACATAGATGGGCTATCACAGTGACCAATTTCCCACCAACATTCTACATGATTTTCTACTAGCATACCTCGGGGGTTCAAAAAGTTCACCATCTTTGCCTTTGACAAATTTTTACAAAAATCATTACCAGTAATACAAAAGGCAGTTTTATGGAAAACAAGAAGAGTGCCTCAGAATGAGTTAGAAAACAATTGCAACAAGTCACATGACTATGGGTGATGTCTCCGATGAGGGAACAACAGAACACACAAAAGGAGGCAAATAAGAGAGATTGAAACCTGAGAACTTCCCTTGACCAAGTAATTGGGTGGTGAGAAATAGGGAAACAAAAGTCACCCAGGAATGGCTTGTAGGGCCGAGGAAGCACATCTGCTCCAAGCTCCAGCTGTGCTGAAGAAGGTGCATGAAGGCAAAGGCTTCAAGGAAAACAGTGCAAGAGAATCTACATAAAATCAAGAAGACATCTTGGGTTACCATCAAGACCATTTACTTAAAGGGCAGTCTGATAACACCCTGAACATTGGCATACGGCTCTTGAATTATAGACAGAAATGGGAAGAAATATTCTGATGCCTGCAGAGCAAGGATCAGAGGGAGGTGAAGGAGGGAGTCCCAGTCTTCCCTGGACACCTCTTAACCTACAGCCCGCACTGCAGCATCTCTGGAGTTGGCCACCAGTAGACACTTTAATTTTTCTCTTTCCAAATCTTTATCACACTACATAAGATACAAGGAAAACGTATATGAGCAAGTAAAAACTCAGGAACAAAAGAGGTGTCCCAGCCTCAGCTCCTAGACAAAGATTATCTACTATAATAATCTCAAAGGCTCCTTCTTCTCCTATACATTAAAGACCAAAAGTTCAAGTGGAATAATATTATCAAGTACCATCATTTTCAAACTTAATATGAAAGTCTACCATCTACCATGCAAAACCACTACTTTTAGTTAATGATTCCATCAATAAGGATTCCTACTACCAACATGAAAATTATAATTCAATAAAATGATCGTTAATGCCTTGGAGTTCACATCCAGTATGATAGTGCTGTCAGAATCTAAAATCACTTGGAAGAAGGGTCTTTGGGCATGTCAGTGTGTGTGGGTGGGGGGGTATTATCTCCATTAGTTTAACTAAAATGAGAAGACCTTCTCACTATGGGTGGCGCTATTCCTTAGGCATGAGTTCTCAATCCATAAAGTAGAGAAAGCAAGCTAAGCACAAACATGCACTCATTCATTCTTCCGGCTCTTGACTGAGGATGTGACTTCAAACTGCAGAATCAGTGAATCCCATCCATGATGGACGGTAACTAGGACCTGTGAACTAACATAAACCCTTCCCTACCTAAGGTGTTCTTTGATAAGAAGCCTTTGTCTGGGAGGTCCTATAATAACCTGGACAATGGGCATATAAACACAGTGTAACTTGTTTCTTGTTTGTTTGGTTTTTTGTTGTTGCTGTTATTTTCTCCCTAAGTATTCCATCAGAAAATTTTTATTTGCACAATTCTTAGATATATGGAACAAGCATTACTGACACTATACTGCCAGCTCTCAAGTGCTTTGGGAGGAAGATAACAGATACTTAATTGTAATATGGAAATAATTAGGCCAGAGCCAAAGTCAGGCAAGCAAATGTGAAACTTCAGATGAAGTTTCTAAAACAATGATTTATAACTGTAACTAAAATTTTAATGCATAAAATGATAATGATCGCAAGCACACTGGTCCAAGTCGTTTTCACAATTTCAACATCATCTCATCAATTACCCTGTGTGGGGACAGCCAAGGTCAGCAGCACTAAGTGGATGCTGGAGACTTAGTCATGTAGTTCTGAATTTCTGAGCTGATGGGACACGTGTGGAAAATTAATGATGAGGCCTCAAGTCTCTTTCTGGAAGCAAAGAGAGTAAACAAATTATGAGCAAAGAGCTGCTGTGTTGAGCTGTGGGACAAGGCAGCTAACACCCTGCAGAGGCCTCACATTCTGATCTTGGGTAACTGCTGGAGAATGGCTGTAGCCATAAGATGCTAAGAAAGTATAATTCCCTCTACTGTCAACTGCGATGGGCCTGGGGCTTGAGACACATATGGCCTGGGGCCTAAGCCACCTAACTGGCAAACTAATTTGTGTTCTGAATTGATATGCAAAGAGCTTATTTTAAGAGCATGACACACATTTCTGTCCCTGGCTCTGTTCAATTCAATGTCATTACCAATTAACTTGATACCTACAGAAGAAATGTCCATCATGTTGAGAAGTCTGACAATGGTGTGAAAGTACAAATCACAGCTGGAATTTAGGATGCCTTGAATTTAGGTTTGAATCCCTTAAACTGCAAGTAAAGAATGATGGTTTTGGTAACAGTTCATGCCTAAATCAACATCCAAGGAAAGGTCAATGTTCACCTAGTTTCTATTTTATTTGGTTCATTTGGATTTTTAAGAAAGTAACATCTAGTCTTGTTTTTCTAGGTGGTAAGGAGTTCAGATTAAAAACACACAAAGTTGGTCAGAGAGAAGGTTGAGTGGGTAAAGATGTCTACCAGTCTTCAAGCCTGAGTACCATCTCTTGAACCTCCATGAGGAAAAGAGACAAGCTACTCCCGAAAGTTATTCTCCCACCTTCACATGCTCACCATGGCAACTCTACCCACACACTGATGAGTAAATAAATCTAACTTAAAAAAATCTAAAAACACAGAGAACTAGAAAAAAATCTTGGAACTAATTCTCAGGTAAGCTGAATCCCAGGATACAGAACAGTTCTAAATATATTTACTTTATCTAGTTGATAAAAGGTGAACAGACTCAAGGATTCTATTATGTGGATGGTTCCTTCTTACATTATGTCAAGCATTTTCTGGCAGCCAGGGTAGTGTCTCTAGACATGGAGTGTCTCACTCAGATCAACCCCATGAGCCTCTGGAATTCCAGGTATAACTCATGTCTGAATCTCCCTCCAGGAAAGAATTTGTTTTATTCAAGATTTATCCCCTCCATATAGGAGCCTATTCAGTATGCAGTGACCGTGACCTTCTATTAGGTAAGTTTACAAGCTGCTCTGTATCCAAAGGTCATTCTAAGAGTTCTCTGTTACTACTTCATCATATCCCAGCTCCCCACCCTGTTCAATATGTGGTTCTTGACCTGGACACCTGTGGTCTTCTCTTGGGAATATACCATTAACCCAGTTAACCTCCTATATGTAAAATTCAGTCAAACTGTATTTCCCAGGGAGCACTAACCTATAAGCAAGAATGGTAGCCCCCAATTATCTTAAAATAGCACATCTGGATATGTGCACAAATATATCTAGGAAGAAGCTGAGTATATACTACAAATTGAACCGTAAAGAGGGGAGATAAAATATTTAGCTAAAATTCTTTTTCCTCGGGGTGATCCTGTACAAGACAATGCTACAAGTATTTCTATAATGATGTATGTGGCCATTATAAGCAGTGCAACTCTGTAAAATAGGAAAAAACAAATAAGCATTATGTGTGTTATTATTTAATATACTGGCTACAAATCTATAGTGTCTACTTCACAACTTGCACAGTAACATAACAAATAAAGGAGCAATCATTTCACACTAAGATCTTAGAAGAAAGCTTTCAGAGAGAAACCAACTACACTTACATTTCCCTTCACTAGCTCTCAATCTATGTGCTTGTTTGAATGGCAATGGCTTCCATAGATCCATGTATTTGAATGCTTAGTCACCATTTGGAAAGGATTAGTAGGCGTGACCTTATTAGAGGAGGTGTGTCACTGGAGGTGGGCTTTGAAGTTTTAAAGGTACACATCATTTCCAGTTTGCTCTCTCTCTCTGCCTCATGGTTGCTGCCTCAACATGTCAGCTCCAACTACTGCTCTATAGCAGGCCTGCCTGCTTGTTACCAGGTTCCATGTCTCACCCCTTCTGCCTGGGAGTATTCTTCCCACAGGAATCTGCATTCTCTTTGCCTTTATGAAACATCAGCTCCTCAGAATGTCTCACTGCAACTGATCACCTTGTTGAAAGAAGGTGGATCGCTGCTCTGTCTTCCTTTCCTTCACAGTACATTCTGCTGAGCTTTACTATTTATTTCCCCTCTATAATGGTGAGCACTTTTAGTAACTCTGCCATTGCTTGATATAGTGCTGAAGGATAAAAAAGAAGTCAATAAAAGTTAAATGCATAAATGGGTGATTTATTTGGCGCTGAAGATAAAAAACTTGGATTGTTCTCAACAAATCACAGGACAGTAAACTCAGATAAAGTCAGTTGAACGTGAAAAGGACTTTCCAATGCCTCGTGCACACTTAATGTGCAAATCTTACTTATTCTATAAAGTATTTTTATAAGAAAGATCAAAAACACCATATAGAGGACACAGAAAACACAGTGATTGAAAGAGTATTTAGAGTTTTGGCTTCCTCTACAATTAATTCCCTTAAGATTTCTTCATGGAACACTTTCTATGTGAGATGGGGTTAAGGATCCTAACTACCACACAGGCAAGACAGGAGAGTTAAATTCCAGGATATGTGTGAGAAAGTAAAGATATTCCTTAGCTCAAAGCAATAGTATACTATGTCTTAAACTACTAGTATTCATATCAGTATTTCATTTTAAACTTGGACAATAAATATAATGTAGAAAGAAAAGGGAAGGCAGTAAAGGAAACTGAGCACAAAACTCTGGGGAAATGTCACTGTATGGCCATGGGCATAAGCACACTTGGGAAGGGAGAGGTGATGATTCATGGACAAGCTGGACTCATTTAACTCCCTGGCAGATTTCAAATTGGAATGCCTACCTTCATCAAGTGAGAGCTAATCTCTCCCGAGCACCCCTATTGTCAACTTCTTAAATGATGGGAGAATTAAATTTAGATAAAGCAGTTGATAGAAAAAAGAAACTTTATCTTTTAGGAAAATCTTGAAACAGAATAGACTTACATGATTTGTTAATACTCATATTCTATGGAGGTTTGAAAATGTACCAAGAGAACTCTCCAAAGGAAAACCTTTTAAGTCTAATGCAATTTCTAGACCTCTATTGGATCATATTCTGCATAAGAAATACTCAGTCACTCATTTAGGTGATATAGAAACTGACGTCTATAGACCAGCCATAACCATAATCATGTGGTTTGAAGTGAGAGCTGCTATTCTCAATCTTGTACTAAGATAGCGTATCTCTTCCACTCATTACTTATAGGATACTTGGTAGGAAAGTAGTACTTAGTGTTTTCATAGCTTACCCACTCTTTAAAACAATCAGAAAACAACTCCAGAATATTTCTACTTTGGTTTGTTTCATTTTTCAAAGAATGTTTGTTTATAGTAAGAACACAAAATAGATACAGGATGGTAGGGCTGAGAGTGATACCCTGAAAGTGCAGTATGAAGCCTTATAAAATTAACAGAGAAAAAAGTTGGGGAAGAGAAAAAAATGAACTTAAGCTAGCTAGTGTCACTGATACTCCAGAGTGGAACTTATGTCCCATTAGAATATTAAAATGCACACCCTTGGCAGAAATCTAAGATACTAATGAGATACAAGATACATGAAATTTTATATGCAGAGTTACTCAGAATACAAGAAGTATTCAATTTAAAAAACCATTGCTACAAAAATAAGCCTGAAAGCCTGTAGTTCGTGAGAACAGCGAGGTGGCCTCTCTGTTCCAACCTGCTCCCTACCTCTTAGCAGTGTGCTCCCTCCTTACAAACTCTCTCTGTCTCTGCAACAATTATGTGTCTCTATTCAGTGACTTGTTCTAGGACACAAGAACATAGATCCTCTCTAGATGAACCCTCTGAACTGCAAACCCACCCTCACATTAAAAGATTTATACTGTCCTGTGAGATGCCCTAGTCTTATCTGTCAAAGCCTAACACAGTATGTGGGGCGCAGCTGATGCAAATATGCAGCTGTCAAAAGCATAAATGCACAGTAACTGACTTGCTCTGCCAATTTTGTGTACTGAATTCAACCACAGTCAAACATGGCAAGTAGGAACAATGAATACTCCAAGGGTCTACCTTCTCCCCCTTTACATGTGGCTCAGTCTTGGTAACTCCCATATCTGATTTGACTTACGGCCTACTCCATGAAATGGATCCCATACTCAATACTGAGTGGGCAACCAAGAACCTGAAACTAAATAGCCTGGAGATCTAGGATCGAACTAGAAACTACTATTCTAAAAGTAAGAAAAATAAGTGGCAATAAAATGACTCAATGACTATTGACTGACATTCTGCTATACTGCAGCATACATAGATCAGTGCCTCCTTGCTCAGCCATCATCAGAAAAAGGAAGTCTTTCTGAAGCAGAAGTGAACAAATACAGAGATCGACAACCAGATATTACTCACAACTTTGGAACACTAAGCTCTGAATGTGATATTTCTATCAAATCTCTCCCCTCAGGGTTCAGGGAACCCTGGGGAAGAAGGCAGAAAGACTGTAAGAGCCAGAAGGAATGAAGGACACCAAGGAAGCAAGGACCTCTCAGTCAACATGAGCAAAGCTTGTATGAACTCACAGATACTGAGGCAGCATGCACAGGGCCTGCACAGTTCTGCACCAGATTCTTTGTGTATACATTATAGCTTCTGATTTAGTGTTTTATATAATACATATAATTAATATATGTATAGATGACAGATATATAGATATATAGACAGACAGACAGATAGATAGATAGATAGATAGATAGATAGATAGATAGATAGATAGATAGATAGATACAGATGTAAGATGTCTTTGTGTATGCTGTGAATACCATTGGATAATAAAGGAATTGTTTTGGCCTATGACAGAGCAGCTTAGAAGCAGGCAGGAAATCCAAGCATAGACACAGGGGAAGGAGGGTGGAGTCAGGGAGAGGCTGCAAGAGCAAGATGTAAAAGTACAGGTAAGACATGAGCCATGTGGCAAGACATAGATTAATAGAAATGGGTGAAGATGCAAGAGCTAGCTGATAATGAGTCTAAGTCATAAGTCAACAGCCTGTAATTAATATAAGCCTTTGTGTGATTATTTGGGACTGCTGGTCTGGATCTCGGGGCTAGTCTAGGTTAGAAACTTCTACTACGGGAGACAGAGAGATTCATTCCATAAGTTATATAACTCTACACAACCCTGACTAATATACCCCTATATTGGAGGGTTTCTGCTCTGAGAATTCAAGTATCAAAATATTTCCAAGCCACAGTTGTTAAACAATCCCCTGCAGAGGAATAAACTCATATCATTTAATTCCCCAGATTGATGGTTTTTTATGTGAACTTGTATAGATGCTTTTGTTGGCAATACTGTGTTTGAAAATCGGTATAATAATTACTTATATCGTGTTTGCATTGTATTTGGTGTCAAACTGACTAAGGATCTAAAGCATATAGGAAAGGAATGCCAAGACCATATGCAGATACAAATCCTGTGGTAAGAAAGACTAGGGGTCCTAAAACCAAAGTGCTGTAAGATGATTATGCCAGTGTCCTCCAGGCTGTTCTTGAAGGTGAAAAAGTGACTTGGAGATGGTGGGTTATACAGTTTTCCAGAGGTAAGAGCATCTCCTGAACCTGCTTCATAGACCTGCAGACTCCTGAGTAACGTGATGACTGGCAGTGAAGGTCTTTGACAACAGAAGCCTCACCTCACAGTGCCCACATTTGCAGATTTGCAGTGTGGTAATGGGCCAAGTTCAGCGCTAGGGGCTTTAGATACAAGATTATACATTTAACCCCCTGTACTCTATGAGGTTGCAATTATATTCTCATTTCAAAGATGAGAGATTTGATCATCAGAAAAATTAAATTACTGTGCCAAGGTTGCAACTGAGATTCAAATACAAACATTCCTGGCATTCCCCCTTAACTCATTTAGCAAGAAATTCCATTAGTGCAGATGCCTAAATGTTCTAATTAGAGTATGGTTCTGATAACATTAGTCTGAACCAATATAATGAGGAAGCATGTATGATTCATTATAGGCATCCATATAGCATCAATTATCCTGAAACTATGCATATAGAAACTTCTTAGTAGTGAATTTTATGTACAACAAATTTTACCCCTTCCTATCTTTGTTTTTATTTTGGTCCAAACTGACTTCCGTTGTTATATTTTAGACTCTTGTGAATTATAGCAATTTGAGATCCCTGAGTTTCTTCTTTCATGGTAATCATTTGTCTTTCCTGAAGATTTGCCTCCTTCACTGTCTTAAGACTCATCCTTATCTTTTTCTAGGAGAAGCTACCAGCCATGCTAGCCATGAGACAATATTTACCACTTGCCCAAAATAAAATTCTTGGCCAGTAGACAAAGTAAGCACAAAGGAAGGTTGCAAAACGAAGCTGCACCTGTGTTGTTAGAACTCTACCGAGGTCAATGAGTTTGGAAAGTTAGAATGTTACAAGTTCAAAGCTGGACTTAATGAGTTTAATGGACAATCTCCTACCATTTCCTGTCTGTGACTTAACAATGTTGTAATGGGACTCCACACTGCTCCACAGGACATCCATAGCCATCTACTAAAAGCCATCTTTACTCTCTGAAGTCTTTCCTCCGCCTCTCCTAATTTACCTTAAATATCAAAAACACACCTTCAGGGTACCTGTTGTCCACAACTCTTCAATTCACCTTCTTCCTTCCTCTTAATAAATTCAATCCAAAATTAATTATAAAACATTTCATGGACTTTCCTGACCCCTACATGTAAGTATTCCTTACTCAATTATTTTGATTCTTCTATTAGTATGTCCCTTGTAGTCTGCCTGATAACTCAGTGTACTCAGACTACTATTTGACATGCTATATGAAATTACATGGACAATGTCTTTCTGATATAGAATCTGAATGTCAGCCTCTGCTGCAGAGACCTATACCTTACAGCATTCTCTGATACAAGGAAGCCTTGCCCCATCCTACTATATTATAGCTCAGCTCAAAAGCCAGCCACTCAAGTTTAGCATCCATCATCCACTACATCTCCTCCTTGACTTTCCTATAAAATCACGTCTGCACCCTGCCATGTGAGTGACCCTCTCTCTTCTTCCTTTCTCCCTCCTTCCCTCCCTCTTTCTGTAAATGCTATGAATGTTAGACCATGGACCTGCCACCTTAAAATACTGGATCCTCTAAGAGATAAGAACAACAGCCTGCAGAAATTGGGGCATACATCCCCGCCAATTTTCTCTTGAGATGTAGGACTGACAAACCCTTATGTGAACACATAGATCTCAATGGGGGGAGGGGCAGCTGTAAGAGTCACAAAATCTCCTGCATTCCAGGAAGTCCTCTGGAAACAAGTCTTCTGCCTTGTTCTCCACAGAAGTAATTTCCACTAATGTTTCCATGTCTGTGTGTTCTCCCACGTCAAGTCTCACCATGCTGTCAGATATGACATGCCAGCCTCATGCTTTCCTACCTCAAGCCCAGTCATGCCCCACTTGGTCATAAGACTCTCTCCCAATAAGGCTCCTTTTTAAAGGTGACTTTCAGTCAGTGCTTTTCCCAAATCAGCTTCAAGAGCCTCTTATAAATGTGGACTCCCTAGACCTTTGACCTAGTCCCTATCATGGACACAGTTTCTCATAGAAACTCCACAGATAGTAAAGTGAGACCCTCTAACAGAGATTCACCCTTACTTCACATTCTTTTTTACAAAACTCTAAACTCTGGGATTCCTTAAGGATTGCCTTGAGACCTGCACCCTGGGTCTTCTACCTACCCTTCTTTCTTATCAATTTTTATAAATTCTTGTCACTATACAGAAGTGACAGCTCCCCATACAATACACAGTACCCCAAGTCAAGGGTCTGGACTCCCCAGAAAGCCTGTCTCACTTTCCCCAAAGGTTGTGTTTGTTTACAGAATAAAAAGTAGAGAGTTGGCTTGTATCAAAAAGTAAAGAAGACTCAGCCTGGGTGGGATATAGGGCAATTTTGACCTCAATAAATTATTCTGTACATTAAACTGTATGTCCAGTTAAGTCTCTTTTGTAGTTAGGACTGTAACAGTGTCAAAAGCTGCTTATTCTTTGCATGGACAGTGTGCAATTACATCTGTTCTTTATTAGTGACTCATCTGAATACCTCAGTTGGTGAAAGTCATTTTCTGCATCACTCTAACAGATTTCATACAGCATTTTCTTCACACTAGCTCTTGAAAAGCATCACCTTTACCCTGAGAGCCAATAAATCATAACCAATGAAGAGACTGTGTTTGAAAGAATAATTAAATTTATAAACAAGTTCTAGGGGAGGTTGTTGAGCATTTATATCCTCTATCTGCTATATTAGATTCCCCAGTAGAAATAAAAGCTTAACAGAATAGAGGCAGAAGGTGTCTGAAATAGCAAAGGTTTATTTCTGTCTGTTGACATAAGCAGAACGATAAAAGGGCTGCCATGCTGGATAGCCTTGAGTTGCAGGTAGAAGCAGGGCTTTGTTAGACAAAAATATCCACGCTTGTAATCTAACATGAACACCCATCAAGACACACGAGCAAGAATCAACTAGATAGTAATGGTGAACAGCTCACACTGCCTGGGGAAATCACTTGGTGGTGTCGTCAAGAAAGGGCAGTAGTGTTTAAAACCCAGTATGACACAGATGTTCAAGCTGAGACTTTGTTGACAATAAATAAATCTGCTGAGTGTACTCAGTTCCTTTGTTCTTCCGGAACGCAGGTCAGAGTACATTTCTGGGACCCTTTTATCTAGCTGTGTTCTCGAAACTTCATTTAATTAATGCTTCTGAACTAATGTGCGTTTTGGCATGCACATCACATATGAACTTCAACTAGCTTTTACTCATATTCAGCTCAAGCTCTGTCAGCCATCCTATGGCTCTGTAGACAGCTGCAAGATGAACCCAGGCAAAAGATCAAGGGTCAGCAAATCTATAACCTCAAAAGCTAAGCTTTCCTATACACCCACAGCTTGTAAGCATCACCACCATTTATTAAAAGTAGAATGACTGACTTAGCAACTTTTACTTGCAATTGATTTTCTTTTTCAAACTCAGATCTTTAATATATTTCCTTTCTGCTCCCCTTTCAGAGTTTATTCATTCTCTTGGGTTCCAAAGATATGGCTGAATTTATCTGTCCTATGCTTATGCCAAGTTACTGTTCCCAATTTAAGAACTTTGCTCAGATGTAAGTTTTATCATTTCAGATAGGACGAGTCAAGAAAGCACTTGCCAGGAAATGTCATCTTCCTGGAAAAACTCAGATCACAATTACCTCCAGCAGCAACAGAGAGATGGAGGCACAGAGAGATAAAACAGATAATTGAAAGTTACAGATAAGCCTTGAAGCTCTGCAAATGTACCCCACGCCCAGCCAGTATCTTCAGAGTGGATGGTAAGCTGTAAAATATTACTTGAGATGCATTGTCTTTTATTGTTTCTAATAATTGGAAACTATTAGTATGGAATTGTGAAAAGGGGAAGCAGGAACCATCGCTCTCCCTGAGTAGTTTCTATTTCTTTCAGCCGTGACTATACCTCATCATACATGTGCACGTTCTTCTGTCAGTGGGTTAACCTGGACTTTGTACCTGGCTGTTACTTAGCCCTCATTTATATTAGAAAAAAATAATCTGTAATGGATTCTCACAAAATGAAGAGATGCAGAGGTCCAGGGAATCACTTCTGTCCTGTGGTTCACACTTTCCTGACAGAGAAAATGAGAGTGAGGGACAGAGTGGCAGGCTGCAAGGAAACAGAAGGTACTGATGTCTACAGAGAAGGATGCTTGCTGAAGCAGCAGACAGCAGCTGAGAGAAATGAGACAGGCTGCCCACACAAGGACCACCAGGCAAAGGACCCTTGTTTGCTGCCAGCCACCTGCAGATCCTAGAAACCCTCTCATGCAACAGAAAGACCCTCCTTAGGTTCAGGATTTCCATTTGATAAAGCCGTGGCAGTTCAATCTCAAGTAGGCAGAATTTGGAGATCACTCTCCCTGGAATGCTTTGCTGTCCTCTGTCCCCAACACCATTTTCACCATTTCAACTAGTGTCCTTGTCTATGCTCCCAGCCAGGTCCATGTGGGCCAATTAATACTGGGCTTGACGAGGCTTTGGTGCTATTAAGACCTTTCTTTCCAGTGGTACCCATGTCTGTATTCTTGAGTAGTGACATTCCTTACCTCATTTTATTGCATCTGACTACTGGTCCCCACAAGTAAGATGGAACCCAGAACCTTAATATCTGCAGCATTCAAGATAAAATTTCTTATCTATTTTACCCAAGAATCTCTAAACATCAATCATATTGTAGAAACTGATCTAAAATGGTGATCGTAATGTAAGCAATGTCCAATAAGTACTGTTTGATGACATAAATTAACTAGCTGTACATTCAAAGATATAAAAGAAAGATAAACACTGACAGATAATGTATAGGTTGATTCAAATTTCAACTTCAAAAATATTGCTTCCTCATAATCAATGAATCACTCTATCATCTCAGCATTCTAGGGTCATGGTGCTTGATGGTCATTCCAGGGCCATCCTACCACAGCTTAGGAGCTGAAGGGATTTATGTATCTTCCTGAGTAACTCTCCTGATGAACCAGAGCATGCTGGGAACATTTTATAAGGCAAACTTCAAGAAGAAATTTGTGGTGGCTCAAAAGTTTCTAGATGTTTCTGTGTCAACCTTCTGCATTTCTAATTTTAGATAAAGTTGAGAGTAGAGAGGTGGCTAACCCAAGAACATATGTATCAGAATGCCTAGCTTCACTGTTTTTCTTCACTGTTGCCATTTTCTGTGGCCCTTAAATAATCACCAGAAACTCCCATGTTCCTTTCCCTTTCCTTCTCCAACCACATTTTGGGACATGAGGTTAATTCATTCATTAATCTACCCATCAAACACCGAGGAGGAGCAGAGAATGAGGAGATTCATCCCATGAAGTCCCTTAAGTGCTGGTAACTTACAGGCTTCCCGGAGTTTGTCTTTGTCATAATGGAGTCCTTCATAGTCTTGTAAACTGATTTTGTTCACTCGGATCCTCAGGCGATCTGGGACAGACTGGGGACTGCAAGACAAGAACCCAGTGGTCAGGTATAGGGATAAAGAGAGTGTAGAAGCAAGAGTCGGGGTCCTGAAGAAACTAGGGGCAATTGCATTGCCTGTGGGTTAAAAAAAAAACATGTTTATAAACAGGCCAGAAGAAGTACATCCTGTTTGCTGAGACACAAATATTATCTGAAGAGTCCTCTAGAAACATAGTGTACTCAAAATTCAGGTAAGAATATGGGATGAGGGACAAAAGTCTGCAGGGATCATCTCTATGTAATACTGGCTATTAATTTGTCAAAAGATTAAATAACATCATAAATTTTATTAGATATGAGTAATTTATTATACACAAGTGATAAAAAATTAAAAACATGTTGGAGCAACAGAATACTAGTAAATATTTTTTATAACAGTCAAAACTGGCTAATTATTACCTTACCTCAAAACAATTTTTTAAATGCATTTAAAAATAAAAACTAGATATCTAGAGTGCATAGGACCAATGTTGAGGTTTCCCGTCCTATTGAGGAGTCTTTGAAAGCACCACTCACAAGGCATGCTATAATTGATGCTGCCTGTAAGGTGCCTTAAATGAGGCCCATAACTTATGCTGAAAGAGATCATTTAAACTGGGCCAGGACACATATTAATTAACTAAACAAAAAGCACAAAATTATCTGAAGCATCTTGTTCACCCTCCTAGATTCCTTAATTTGTCTGAAGTCACATCTTCAAAGTGGTGAAGCTGAGTGGGAAAAAAACAACACCCCTTAATATCTGGCACCTCCAGTGTAGATCAATGTATTTCTTTTGGTCCATTAGCATCCTTCAATTTCATTGGCTGAAAGAACTTTCTCAAACTCAAGATTGCTGTTTAGTACTTTTTTAAAATAGTGAACGCTAATAAATAATTAATAAAAGAGAAGGTAAGATTTAAAGTATTTTAAATCTATAAGCATATAGCTATATAAATTCTAAAGAGGGTAATGGGTAGATCTTTATGAGGTTCATTGTCTTATACAAAACCACACAGATGTTTAATCCTGAACAGGCCTCAAAGGATGACTGCTGAGATCCCAATCTACTGGCATTATGCTGGTCATGGTAGAAGTATAGGAGAATAAATCTGACATGAGTATGTTTGTGAAGCTAAGAAAAGCAGAGATCTAGTTTGACGGAAAAGCTACAAATCAGTAGACCACACCTTAAGTATCACATGCCTACAAGCATCACTTCAGGCTTGTTAAGTGAACTATGGCACATCCTAGGAAGGAAATATGAGGCGGATATATACAGATGCATAGATCTATATTTATTTGAAGGAAAGTCTGTCTACCACATACTTTAAAGCACAACTTTAGAAGTAAGAAATCTCTCTCTCTCTCATCAAATTCATGCATATAAATTGTGGGACTTAGAAGTTTGTGTACGTAAAAGAAATATCTGTATAAAATTTCAAAAAGTGCTTTCAAGTGGTTATGTCTAAATTACAGATTAAGGTTAACTTGCATTAAATATCATTATTCTTAGAGAAATAATATAGCTATTTTAAAGCATATAAATGTACTTAAAAAAGTGATAACTACACAAAAGGATGCTGGGTGCTGGATAGAAGTAAAAAGAGTTAAATGATTAGCAGCCACCCCACTTGTTTCATATCAAGTGCTCACATCAGGGGCGTGGTCTTTTAATTTCCATGTTCACCCACGTAATCTTCGTAGATTGTAAATGGCCATGATTTCCCCCACAAACTGAGCAGATCAGAAGTAAGCTGAAGTCCTATGGTAGGTACTTTAGTCTGTAATGGCAGGCACAGGAGAGGACAGGGTAGAGTGAGTTCTGTGTTAACACACTCTTGAGTTAACAGTGGATCAAATGCCACTGAGCTCTAACCATCTTTGGGGTTCCAGGTAACAAAAGTGACCTCGTTAGAGAAGCCGTTGCCCAGTGTAGACAAATTCAGAGGCCAGTCCTTCTGTCCACGTCCATGTATAACACCCATCTCGTCCCCAATAGTCTGTCTCCTCTCTGCCCATTTTCATCTCCCAACTTCTCACTTTTGCCCTCTGGTTCCACCCCACACAATGCTGCCTCCAGAAACACTGGGCCCCAGACTTCCACGAAGCCCACTATGATCATACAGTAGGCCCTAGTATTTGAATACAATTTCCCAGACACCAAGTGAATGGACATATTATTCCATTTCTTCTCCAGGATTGGGTCACTAACCAGCATTGAATTCTCTTTCCTTTCTCCCTCCTCTTGCTTTTAACTCACACCTTCTTACGACACACACAATAGAAGCTTTCTTCTGTTCTTTTTTTGGGCTATTCATGTTTTGCTTCCTATTAAGTGCTGACTTAAGACCTTTTTAAAAAGTGCTGGCTTAACCGAAGTCCACCAATAAATTTTAGGCATCGGAGCATGGACTAAATAATGGAAATTCTCTTTCAATCATCCTTGACCCTTGTATAGGCAGTAGGTGTGAAGTAGGGGAAGCAAAACCAATCTCTGAGAGACACTGGACTCCAAAGCAGACTGACTGGATATGAAGCAAAGTTCTTCCACTTCCTCATAAGTAAGATAATGGCAACAGGATCCACCTCACATTCTCTTAGCTAATATCATTATGATAATGACTCTGATCGCTTCTCTCCTAAGCAAGATTCTGCCTAACAAGAGCATCTGCATCTGCCAGACATGGGAAGAAATTTGAAGTTAATATAAGAACCTCCCAAGACATTTCTAACAAGGTTCCTGGAGGGACACTGTCTCTCTTGTCTGATGTCATGACATCCTACATTCATGGATCTTCTCCCATTTGGTTTTCCCATGAAGTCAACTAATGGCAAGGAACTAGACAGCTAGAACATGGAGGACAAAAGGTGTCCCGAAATTCAGTGAAAGTCAAGCAATTCAATTTTATCCTTATGTCACATTGTATTAGTGTCCCATTACTGGCTGGCTGGAGGTAGAGGACAACAGAGCTGTTCCTGGGAGTCTGGGGAATAGCTCTGCCATTAGTTTTCTAAAATTACATTTTTCTAAGGAAGTTAGTAGAGCATAGAAGAATATACAGAAATCTGTCTCCAGGCCAATGTCTGCAATAAGCAGCCCATACTGACTCAGGCATTGCATCAAGAGTTCTAAGCCTGACTTTCAGGAGCTTCCTAGAGGAGATCCAGAAATCTGTGAACTGCTCTTTCTATTGAGGTGGGATTGTAGCCTGTCCATTTCTCACTAATTGCTTCTCTAACCTTATACAGATTTGAAGTTCATGGCTCTGGACTTAACTCTCAAATGTCTCCCAGGAGTACTTCCTCAAAAGTCACACTAGAATCACCTCTCCTTAGTTCACACGTGGGTTTTCAATGATCTCTAGACAGTAGTTCCTCTTAACTCCACAGCACACACTTGTTCTTTGTATGTTTGGAAGGGAAGGACCACCATCCATTACAGAAACTCTGAGTATTCAGAGCCATTCCACTTGGACCTGGTTTTCACTACTCCAGTCCTTCATAGATGCTGCTGGCAATCTCTGTCTGATTGTCTGTCTATCTGTCTATCTGTTTGTTTCTCTCTTCCCACCCCACCCCTCTCTGTGTCTATGTTTGTGGTGTGTTTGTGTGTGTGTCCCCTAAGGATTGAACTGAACTTGGGGGTTTCATACATGCTGGGCAAGTGTTCCATGACTGAGATAGCTCCACAGTTCTTTTGGATCTATATGACATGAAAGCTGAACTCACTTTGATGCTCTCATCTTCAGACAGAAGACCTTAGCATGATGAAAGTCTGTTGACTAGGAATACAATCCCAGACAGTGAAAATATGCAAGAAATTGAACCCAAAGATGTAATAACATAAATCTTAATTCACATTGCAGACAGGAAGGACCTTTAAAGTTATATAATTAGTCTACATGCTATACCTTGTGGATCTTCTGTTCAGCATTTCTCAAATGACTCACTGTAAGATGCACTCTTTAAAAAACTCGTTACACAGGTACACTGCTTTTGATCCAGAATCACAGAGAAGGATGGTTTTCTTTACCAAGATAAAAACCATCACAACCTCATCTTTTTTCTACCTTCAGGTTTGATTTGATAATAAAAATGAAATTCCTTAAATTCTTTCAAGCCATGCAAATACAAGGCTCTACTTGAGCATAATCTAGGTATAATAAAGTGTGTTTCTAACCTTTTTTGTTAGTTTTGTTTCATTTTTGAGACAGGATTTCTCTGTATAACCCTCAAGAACTTAAAACTCACTCTTATAGACCACTCTGGCCTTGAACTCAGAGATCTACCTGCCTCTGCCTCCCTAGTGATAAGGTTAAAGGTGTGTACCATCATGCCTGGCTGTCTAATTAATCTTTAATAGAAGCATTTGAACTAGTCCTTATATTATGAAGGGTCTGTAATTAAAATAGTAATTGTTAGTGTAAAATACTAGCAGAAATAAGTCATTTTTCCTGCAATTTCAGCACCTATAAGGCCACCTTGCCCACATTTTAAGTAAATATTTATGAGTTCTCCTGGACTGCCTTTGGGCATGAGGCTTGAGCACAGGTTGGCACTGGAGTTTTGCATTTCAGCTTTCCAGTGGGTTCTCTCATTGCAAACCAACCTCAGACAGAAGTCTGACATGGCTGTGCATTTCTGTGTTCCATTTGACCTCTACTTCAGGGGGTAAAGGTTATGCAGGGTTATGCTCTCTCCACCTATCATTGTAGCTCTAATGGGATCAGCATAGATTAAAAGAGAATTGAGAACTGGAAGTCCTTACCCATAGGCAAAAAATCCACCTCAGGACTCATGGTGCAGTTAAACTATAATGAGCCAGGAACAACAACCACCCATTCTTCACATCAGCTGCCAAGTTGGGCTTTATTTAAACACAATTATAATCAATAGCTTCCTTCAGGAATTTTCTAGAAATTGCTGAAAATTTCCTTTGGGTATATTTGAACTGACACTGAAAATAACCTAAATAAAGATGCATCCAAGAAGGTTCCTACAATAAAACCAAATTGAATCAAGGTTTCTGAGGAGAGATTTAAAATGGAATTCTGACACCTGCCAAATTCATACAGAACTCTCATCTTCTATTATCTTCTGCCAAGATAAGTGAACCGATGCCTTAGGAACTGAAAATTGTGCAGAAGTTTTTAAATATCATTAAGGATAATCCAAAAATTATATTAGTGTTGGGTTGTCATGTGATTCTACTACCAGACACATTACTGCAGAATCCTTCATAGCTTATTCATTCTTTTATGTGCGTGTGCGTGTGTGTGCATGTGCTGGGGAGTTCTTTACACATGCCACCTTTACACATGTTAAAGTCATCTGAGATAGCAGAACCTCAATTAAGAAAACACCTCCAGAAAATTGGGCTGCAAGCAAGCCTTTAGAGCATTTTCCTAATTAGTGATTGATGCTGGAGGGTCCAGATCATTATGGGTAGGGCCACCCCTGGGATGTTGGTCTTGGGTTCCATAAGAAAGCAGACAAAGTAAGCAACTCCTCCATGGCCTCTACACCAGCTCCCACCTCCAGGTCCCTGCCCTATTTGAGTACCTGTCCTGACTTCCCTCAATAATGATCAGCAAATAAACCCTTCCCTTCCCAGCTCACATTCTGGTCATGATGTTTCATCACAACAATAGCAACCCTAACTAAGACATGGGGGGAATATACACTGGTATGTGTCCAGTATGCATCACAGAAGCCAGAAGAGGATATCAGTTGCCCTGCTCTATAATACTCTACCTATTCCACTGAGACATTTGGAACTAATCTTACAACCAGCTCTAATGGTATCCAGCCTCTGCCCCTTCACTGCACTAGCATTACAGACAATATGTGTGCCTACACCTGAATTTTTATGTGAGTTCTGGGGATTTGAACTTGTATCATGCTTGTACAACAAGTGATCTTGCCTGCTGAACCATCTTCTCTGCCTTGAGCTATTCATTCTATTAGGACAGTTCTCAGTCTTATAATTCCTGCTTGCTAGAGGACTGGAGTCATACAGATAAACTGATACAGCAATCCCTCCAGATCTGCCTGTAAGATCATGGAAGCATTAGAGCTGAGAATCATCTTAGATCTTACCTAATTTAATGTTCATCATTCCATATGTTTCTGTGTTTTCCATCTCCAAATGATGATTCAATGTGGGCATGATCCTCACTCAGGAATAAGATGCTAGATGGAAGTGGCCCAGTTTTTGTTCAGATCGTTCTAAGCAGTTGTAAATTCTCTCCAAAGAATCCAAATCTCCTTCTCTATCCTTTCTATTGATTGGCCACCCTACTAGCATTTTGGTAGATAGTATGTTTTAAGTCAATGACAGAAGCAGTCAAAGGTTTAATGCCAAACAAGTGTAAACATATCACACATTTTTAACTATTATTTCCAAATATCCATAAATTATTATAAAATAAAATTTAATTTGTAGATTACTTAGAGACCTGCAAGTGTATGTCTTAATTCTGTACTTCAGAAACTGTATGACAAGTGAATTTGTTATAGAATAAAATACCTAGGTGGTCACTGTAACTTAAGTGTTTTACTGAGTGTTGCATTCATGTCCTGTAAGGAGGCAAAGTAGAGGGACAGCAATGGCTTTACTCCATGACACTGAAAAGAAGATGACAGGTTCATTATTTTTGCCTTAAGGATGTCAGTGCCATCAAAGGCGCATCATGGTCAGCTGCTTCTCCCTGCAGTCCTGAATGTCATCATTGCTACTATCCACTCAGTCAACTCGGATAGCTTTGTGTGCAGCCAACTCACATCTGCACATGCCCCAACCTAAAATCTGCACCATACTAAAACCTTACAGCTCACCACACCAAACTATCACACACCAAACCCCACAACTGCACCACCCCGAACCCCACATCTCCACACTAAACCCCATGTCTGCATTATGCCACGCCACCACACCAAACCACCATACACCAAACCCCACATCTGCACCACACTAAACCAAACATCTGGATTACACCATAACACCACCCCAAACCCCACATCTGTACCACACTAAACCCCACATCTGTACCACATCAAACCACCATGCCTGCATCACATAAAAACAGAGTCCCAATTACTTTTGAGGCTATAGGACTTCTGACGATCACACTAGAGCTCCTGTCCACAAGTCCATGGCTGTCTTATCCCACTTACCAGCCATTTTTGCAGGCTGGGTCCATCCTCAGCATCCTTGGGTCTCACCCTGACTCACATTTCGGCAGCACTCCACCCTGATCAGCTCTGCTCCATTAGAAGCTGTCTTCTGACTCCAACCTAAGCTTCCGATGATGCTCCTTTCTCTCCTGTGCCTCTCTCCTCTTCTAAGTATCTTTCTACTGGCCTTGATATTTGCTCTGCCAGCAATTAAAGATGTCAACCTTTAAGGAAGTCCCTACCTCATACAGCCTGTCATGCTTCATGCTCAAAGCACATGAACACTGAAGAAATGTCATGATGGGGGCACAAAGAAAAGACACACACATCAGAGAGGTGGGATTTCAATGTAGAAAGAACATGCAGGATTGTTTGTGATAGAGTTCTACAGACTTTAATAGCTGGGGTGAGGAACAGTTGAGAACAATACATTATATACTTGTATGCTCAATGCACATTACACAAGGGGATGTCCTTATGTAACCCAATACCACACACAATGAATATACACCAATGGGAACTAAAATTAAAGCTTTGTAATAATCACAATAAAAAATACCATTATAACAGTGGGAACTGAAGCAAGTAAGAATTGTAGTAAGAACAGTAGCCACTGTGTTCCTAACTTATCAGGTCAAATTTATTTTCATCTTAAGAAACAAATCCATGGACTGGGGAATTTTTGGTTACTAAACAATGTCTTAGGATTCTAAGATAAAATGCTAGTTTGAGGTACTTTTAGGACTGTGGCCTATAATAGCAGGGGGTATTATTTTGTTATTCTGATTAGAGGGAGAACCTTGAGAATAAGGAGTTCTTGGGATGGAGCCCTTGAGACATGCTGTGACTCACAAGCAGTCAGGATGACTATAGTTCTCCTGTGTTCAGGAAGACAGACATCTTCTATGTCAGGATTCAGCGTCTATTTAGCAAACAAAGATCTCACACTTCTTTGCTGTCTAGAAAGCTTCACTTGGGTTGACAATCCCAGACTGTCTTATTATCCTGTTAAATTGTATTCACAGATGACAAATATGAGTTTCCTTTGTTGGAGAGGAAGATGGGGGAAGTGTTATGACTTGCACAGTTTTAAAAATGTCATTTCACAGAAGCAAATGTGTGGTCTTTCACACGTGACAGGAAGAACACTGGGATCAAGCTCAGAAATACAGGCATGTGTGCCCCGCCCCGACCTCTCAGACCTTGGTGAACTGAATGAATTTGAATGAATGTACCAAAAAAAAAAATCAGGCAAAATAAATAGCTATATTTATGTTGTAACTGTTATATTTCATATACAAAACAGGGTAGGAAAATAAAGAATTAAGGATTGTTTGTTTTTGACTAAAAATAGCCCATCAAAGTAACAAAAGCAATTGTCAAGAAGAATGAAGCAATAACAGAGCAAAAATCAGTCCATCCATTGCAATGTGTTATCCCCCCAGAGGATACATTCTGGCCATGAGCCAAGCAGTTAGGGTCATGTTAAGGGCACTGGCTTTGAAAGGGATCATAAGCATCTTGGCCATTCATGTTTGGGGAAGTGATCTCTCATTCACTCTCACACATGCAACTACCATTGCCATCTTCATGAGGTAATGCAATCCAGGTGAGCCCTCACTGAAGCCCATGCCATGCTTTTTCAACAGTTAACCTCTAAAGCTGTAAGCTAAAAATAAATCCCCCAATTTTTTCTTTATAAAATTATCTTGTGTTGAAATTTTTGCTATAATCATGAGGGAGTGATTCATACAGCTATCCTTTAACCTCACTGGGTCAGGAAGGCTTGGACTGTGTACACTATAGCGCATGTTCCTCTTAAAATGAGACACTGAATATGATGCCATTTGATTTGCTTTCCTGGGAGAGAGACTTAATCAGAGAATAGTCCCTGCTTTATTCCAGATGAAGAGAATAAGAAGTCAGCCTTGGCCAGAAGTGATGAGAAATCTTCCCTGTCTCTTTCGTTACAGAATCACCTGAGAGATACACAGCCTCTGGGTGTGTCTAGGAAGGTGATTCCAGACAGAACTGAGAAAGATCTACCCCAAAGTGGGTGGCAACAGGCCACAAGCCAGGACCAAATCTCAATAGAAGATGGAAAAGCAAGAAGCCGGATGACCACTGGCATTCTTCTTGCTTTCCATCTGCCCAGCTGTGAACACACAGCCTGACAGTCCTCCAGCTACAACCTGACAGGTGTTCTAGGCACCATGCCTTCCCCCCATGACAGGTTGTAAGCCTTCCTTCTGTTACGCTGCTTCCTGGCAACCGTTTGGCTAAATCAATGAGGAAAGTAACTAATAAAACCAACAAAACAAACTTAAAAATTGCATAAAAACATTATTCTTAAATGGCTCAACAATATACATGAATATTCTATGTATGCCTAGAATTTATTTATTTATTATTGGGTTTGTGTGTATGCTGTGTGTTTGGGCATGTGTGCCACAGCATGTATGAAGAAGTTAGAGAACAATCTGATGCCATCAGTTCTCTTTTTATACTGTATATGAGTTCCAGGAAGAAAATGCAGGTCATCAGGCATGCCTGGCAGGAAGTACCTGCAGTCACTGGGCCATCTTACTGACCCACACAGTATTTTATAAACAGATTTACAAACTTTAAAAATAATCTATCATGGAAACTTCTAGAAATTCACTTTATCTTGACTAGTTGGGAACTAATGTTTTCTCCTCTTGGTTTAGACTCATTTCTTTGCTTCAGGTTCACAATTGCTTGCCCATATTTTGAACACTCAATGCAAATACATCAGCCTGTATTTTTTTTTCTCCTTATGCTTTTTAAAATATACACTCTTTTAAGTTCATGGAAGTGTTTCAGGGTGTGATGACAGACCAGGAAAACTCAATTGAATTAGTATGATTAAACTTAAACTCTCTTAGAATTGAAATGTGCCTGGTGGCTCATTACTACATCAGTAACATAATCCACAAAAACAGGCTCTTGAACTGCTCAGAACAAACTGCTTTTGATTCATTCTTGTTGCCATCTGTGTTAAGAGGCATCAGCTACAGAGAAGGTGAAACATGGCTCTTTTGTTCTTGAATGCATTAAATACAGTTCTAACATCCTGACAATTTCCTTCCTGGGTGGATAATCATTTATAAATAAATCTGTTGTTCATAAGACCATCAGAATGAATCCTTCCCGTTCCATTTACAGTCTGAAGCCATTTCATGGTTGTTTTATTATGATATGTCTTAGGAGTTCATATTTGAACTCTATCTAAAGCATCTCTTGTTCAGCCACTTTATTTTATAGAAAATGAATCTGGAGACAAGCCAACAACCTGACTTTGAACCCATGTAGAGAATTCTGAAAATATACTTACATGGCAATTTCCTTCATCCCCCTCCATAGTGTTTAATATAAATTACTTTTAAGAATTAAATGAGTGAAAGTGCTGAACGTAAGGGCTCAAGTCAGGAAGATAACTAAAATCCAGGTCCAATGTATTTAATATGATGCTGCTACAAGCCAAGTCATGTTCCACCCCTACTGATACATAAAACCATCCCAAGGGTCTCAGAATGTGACTTGGAATATATAAGGAATAAGTATTTTATGAGAAAATTATGTTAAAATAAAATCATGATGGCAGGATCAAACACATCAGATCATTTTCTTTATAAGAAGAAGGAATCTAGTAGGCATGTGCAAAAGACCCTATGAAAGCATAAGGAGAAGACAGCAATCTCCAGCTAGGAGACAGAGTTCAAAAGCCAGCCATGGCCAGCAAAACCAGTCCCAAATATTCATCTCATTCTTGAAGTGAACTTTTACTATATAAAAAGTGCTGAGTCTAAAAATTGTTCATCCACCTACATAGATATGAATAATTCACCTATAAATATAAATTTAAAAGCAACCTGATATAATTTTCAACATCCAGGCAGTCCTTAATGCATTGGGCCTTTACATAACTGTACTGGATCCTGAGCCCTGTATTGACCTCCACAACAGGAGAACATAGAAACCAACTCTTACCGGAAGTGAAAGCATGGCCCTTCCTGGTAAGTCTCTGCTGACCCTCACCACAAGAGGAAGCTTGCATGGCCCTTCCTGGTAAGTCTCTGCTGACCCTCACCACAAGAAGAAGCATGCATGGCCCTTCCTGGTAAGTTTCTGCTGACCCTCACCGCAGGAGGAAGCATGCATGACCTTTCTGGTAGGAAGGAAGTATGACCATTCCTGCTAAGCCTAAATTGACTGGGTACAGTCCCTACCTAGCCCTTCTAAGAGTTTTCAAATTTTTCAGCTGTGCTAGAATTTAACTGAGTATTTTCTAAACCTTCTCTTATAGCAACATTTGAATCCTCCACATCAAGGAGCCAAACATCTAAAATGTATAAAATTGAATCCTTAGTAACTCACATCAGCTTTTGTTTTTTAGAAAGCTTCTGTGGTACAATTTGATTAAAATATATAAGCCATACACATACACACATTGGAAATTACCAGAGTTTGTATTGATAGTAAAGTTCAATGTCTTAAGCCCTATTCTCAAAAGCAAATAGGCCTGAATTCGAATCCTAACTTTATGGACTTACAGTGTGTTAGAAGGCAAGCTTCTTGCTACTTACTCTCCATTTTCTCATCTATCGAAGAAGTATGATGGTAACTTATAATGCAGTGTAGTCACTAGGCTGCTAAGCTGAGCACAATACATTGCTGAAGACTATCTAAGGTAGTGGTCTGGCCAACAGGAAAACCCATATGAGCTCTTGCACACAGCACAATAAGGCCTTAACTAAGTTTAGATCAGTACCCAGACCTAAAAATGACCCTGCAGTCTCATGACTGATCTTCTTGATAGATCCTTTTGAAGAAAATTTTAATAGGATTTAGAGTCATGCCTTGGATTTACCAAAGCCAAACTTCAGGGCTAATCCCAAAGGTCAAATGCATTTTAAAAATTGTCTTGAAAACAAAATACTCTAACCCTAACCCTAACCCTAACCACTGAACAGCTTGGGATCAGAGACACCCTGAACTGACCCTTCAGATCACACTCCAACTATAGGAACACCTGACTCACTCTTGAGGGAGGGGGGACAAAACTGGATTTGCCAGGAGTGGAGACTGATTCAAGCATTATTGGGTCAGTGGGACCATAGGACTGTCTGCTCCCTGCCCAGGGAGGGGATGGGGAGTTGCAGAGAAGAAAGAATGACCTGATGTGGTGGGAGGGGGAAGGGACCTTGAATAAGGATATGCAGGGATGGAGAAAAAAAATTCAGAGGGAAAGCTGAACACGAAGTAAATATATGTGTAGCAGTCTTATTTGCATTATCACCCTTGATAAGTCATGCTTATGATTTTTATCTTCTTAATAGTTATTGTTAACTTCTCAGCATTTTAAATTCATTTTACTGTTTTTCTTGATAAATACAAAATAAAGAAAATAAATAAATAAAAAAATAAAAAAAACAAAATACAAAAAGATAATGAATCCATGGCTCATGTTATAGAGAAAAGGTAGGTGTATCCAGATGCTTAAATCAGAAGCATGTTGCTGTGGGGGATGAGGAACGTCACCTTAAGAAAGATGCTTCAGCCAGAGACCATTGCTTCCCCTGTACTTCTGTCCTGACACCTTTGTAAGCAGAACAAAGCTGAGATGGAGGGAAGGAGCCCAAGGGGAAACTTGCATGACATAAAAACCCAAGAAGACTGTTAGTTGAGTTGCAGCCTAGACATTGGTTTGGAAGCAGCCTAAGAGAAAGGCAGAGGACTCCTTACTTGCTTTTCCCTGGTAATTTTCTATTTAACATGTCTCTCATATGAACTAGCATGGAAGAGTGGCAGAGGAAAAAAAAGAGGAAGGTTGACAAAAAAAAATCAAGACATTGGGGGCAGTGGTGGGAAATGACCAGTTACAAAACAGAAAATGTGAGTGCATGGGGGAGACGGGAAGGAAAAGCAGGAACTGGGCAACGCTTGGCAGATTCTTTGCATTAGAGGTTTAGAGAGCCAATAGCTTTGCTTTCCAGAGAGCATGAAACTAACTCTGACTCCCTGACCCTGAGATCCAGTTTCTTTCAATTCTATAAACAGTTCCTCACTGATCTTTTAAAACAAACAGCACTTGTCTGCTTTTCCTTCCGTGGGAGTCATGTAGGCTCATAGGCTTATGTAAAATCATAGGAAAACTATTTATAATCGTACTGTTCAGAGGTGATTGTACAAGGATATAATAGATGTAACCAATGTGCACAAACAACCTTAGCACTGTTGGGATGCCTAGAACTGTCAGTATCCTCAAAACTCGTTTTTGGAACCAGAAAATATGATACAAGTTTCTAAATCCATGAATCTGAATCTGGGACATTTTCTGTCTCAGACCCTTGTAGAAGCTCAGCTGACCGGTCTGTGAAGGTCATTTACCCCAATATCCTCCTTAAGATTTGTGCATTTTCTTTAAGAACTTGATCTGTGAAATCAAACCACTTCAGAGGGCTCATCCTTCTTCACTAAAGCCAAGCACTGCAGTTTACAAGGAGGTACATGTAGATATCTTTCAACAGTATTTGTGTGCCTTCCTGACACAGTCCTTGGTGAAGTAAGAGTTCATCAAAAGCAGAAAAAGAAAAAGTGTCTGCAGAATGTGCATCTTCCAATTGTAAGTCTTATTTTCCAATTAGAGGGTCTGGATTACATAAATAAGACAGGCAGATGTGGTATAATATACCACACAAGGTTAAGGAAATGCCGGGAAAGCTTTGACAAAGAAGACCATTACAGTGTTTTCTAATGAGTTGCAGAGACTGGTGTTCCTCCCCTACCAGAGGCATGCAGACATTAAACCACAGATGGGTGATCTGTTTGCCTCAGTCATGAAGATTGCAGGTTCTCAGTTCTGCATCTGCAGTTTTTCAACTATGGAACTCTTAAATCTAACCCAAAACAGAACCTTAAAAATGGCATAGTGACAACATTTCCCCTTCTCTCCATCAAACACTTTACTTATACGATAAAAATCAATTTATTACCCTTTACCAAGAAGCCTTCATTTGTCCTAATCATTTTTACAATGCTGAGTCATATTCAGCTTGTGGTTAGATATGACAAGTCACCCTGTCCTTCTTGGTCTGTGTCTAACCCTACATTCCCTAAGGCTGTAAGCAAACACACATAAGTTAGCATCCAGGAAGATTCTGTTTGTATCTAGATCTTAGCTTTGGTATAAGACAGCATATTACAATGTAATGTATGTCCTTAGTAGTGAGGATGCCCTGGAATCTGCACACATGCTTTGTTGCCCTGAGCTATGGCATGTGCTGAGTAGCTCCAGTGAGTAATAAGAAAAGACACAGGACAATGGGCCTGTCTGTGCACTGGAGAGATGCTCCAGACTGGGGATGGTGGCGCAGGTGATCTTATGGGTGGAGGAATGTACCTCATTCTTTCTCCCTAATCAAGAAAAGCAATAAAGCAGCCATATAAAAACCTTTGGAAAGTAAGAAATAACAACAGATTGGGGAAAGAGGCAAGTATGCAGGCAGACTCTCTTCTCCCTGCTAGTAAGCTTCTCCTTCCCATAGACATAGCTGGACTCCAGCAGCATCCAACCTGAGAAGTGTCTATCAGGCACGGGCAGGGAGAGTGAGTGCTAGAAGAAAGCCTGGGCTCTGCCTTGAGTTCAAGGGAGGGACAACTCAGAACTGAGTCACTGAGAAAAACCTTTTGTGCTGTTTTATTTCCCCCTTCATTTACTTGCCCTTTGGATTTGGGCTTTTTTGCTGCACTGGTAGCCTCCATGACAAAGGCCCTGGGGTAGCTAACCCTACTAACTTCAAGAACAGGATTCCCTTTCTGACCTCAGCAACTGCGACAGACACCTAGAGGGTGCAATAGACCTTCCTTGCTTCTTTTCCTTGTACACTTTCTGTCACAGTACTAGGCACAAACACCATTGCAGGAGACACATATCGTAGGGACGTAACCAAAGCTTAAATTTTCTGGATGAAGTACTAAGAGAAGAATGACTATCCAGAGGAAGAAGTTCAGAAAATGGCTTCCCAAAGCCATTTCTGTGCACTGCACTCAAGAGTCTCCCTCCAGGCTGCATGTATGTGGATGGCATCCTAAGCATCTTGCCATGGACTTTAAGAAGGTAGAAGATAAGACCTGCCTAGGTCCTATGCTAGCGACATGGTATAGACATGCTGACCAATGGAAAAATACTGAAAAGCATTTTTAATCCCTGTGAACAGTCAGAACTTGTGGCTTGAACTTTATCATGTCACCTGCCTAGAAAGGAAAAAAGAAATAATACTAATAAAACAAGAAAAATGTTCAAAATTCTTTAAGGTGCCAGAAGAAGCGTAAACAAATACAGCAATATGAGCAGAAGTGGGGAGGTAATAACAGACAAAACTCAACTGAATTTCAAACAGGAAAAGAAGCAGAAAGGGCAATGTAGCCAAGAGACAGTGTGAGGGGATAGGGACTGGACAGAACTCTGCCAAGACTGATACACTGAATTACAACTATCAGGAATGAAAGAGAACTCTATCTACAGACACCACAGAAATAAGAGATAAGAAAACCTTCTCACAATTCCATACAAATCAATTGCCAACATATAGGAAATGAACACATTCTTTGAAAAATCAAGCAACTATAAAATAATTCACCAAAGTAAAGAGAAATAAGCTGAATAGTTAGTTCTAGATCTTCTAAAATAATTATATATCTACTGCCTAAAGGTTTATTGCTTTTTTATTTCTTGTGTATAAATATTTGTCTGCATGTGGATATGCATATCCTGTGATCACCTGATGTCCAGGGAGGCCAGAAAAGACTGCTGCTAGGTCCCATGGAATTGGAGTCACAGAAACTTGTGACCTCCCCCACACACACACACACCTTCAAGCTATAGTTTAAAGGTTGAAAGAAAAGTCCTGATGCCCAAATGGTCTCACTCACTGACAAATGAAAAAATTTACAACAGAGCCTGGGAACAGTTACAGAGTGCTGGCTGATTTCCCAAGGACCTGGGCTGAAGTCCTAGAGCCCACATGGCAGCTCACAACCATCTGTAATTCCAGTTCCAGGGAATAGGCCACCCCTTTATGGTCTCAGATGATACCAGGCATGCATGTGGCAAACAGACATACATGCAAGCATACAACCACATATGAAAAGTTAATATTAAACTACTAATGACAGAAAAAGACCTGATTTCCTAAAATCAAAAGCAAAGGAAGGGTGACCCTTCTGATTTAATATCATACTAGATACGTTGGCTGATAGAATAATGCAAAAGAAATACAGGTATACAGATTGTAATAAAGTAAGTCAAGCTATTCAAATTGATAAACTGAATGACGCTGTCAAATTCAAGTTAAAAATAGTTCTTGAGCTGAGCCACAGAATATAAGGTCAGTTTATTAAGAATCCACACTATTCTATAGAATATTACTGAGGAATTGAAAATCAGCACCTTTAAAATGTCAAAATTATCATTAAAAATAGACACAGAAAATGGAAAAATTAGGTACAAGTCCAATAAAACATGCACAAATCTGTGTGTTAAAACTATTATAATGATAAACAACAATAACAGCAACAAAAGCATTCCAGGACTATAAAACCTCAATAAATAGATAGATAAATTAAAAAACAAAAACAAAAAATCAAGTGATAGACTGTCATTCTATCATTATTGGCAGAATGTATTTAGCAAATCTTTGTTTTATGTATTGCCTGAGTAACTTATAGCATATAATCTAAAGAAAAAATATGAAGGTGGTAGAATTTGCTTGTTAATAGGCCATTTTAGGCTACTATTTATATATTTTTTGACTTAAAATTCACTGTTTTTGCTATGGTCTAGCTCATACAATTTATACTATCTTGTATCCTTTATGTCTTCAGAACTCTCTAGAAAAGGGTTCTACATGAAACAACTTTAAGGGGTTGAATTAAATTTTTGTTTTCTGTCTCAAAAAAAAAAAAGAAAAAAGAAAAACCAAACAGCAAAACAAACAAAGTAAAACAATATTTCAATAGTTACTATATTGCCCTACAGATTCAGTACAATTCTAGTCAAAATATCATTAAGACTTTTAAAAACAAGCAAATGGTGGATGGCATGTCTGCATTAAGCACCCCCCCATCCAAGGCTCAGAAGCGGAAGTGGAAAGAATGTAAGAGCAAGAGGATGGTATGGAATAAGCAAAATTCTGTCTTGTAGACAGTACCCGGCTATTGTATATATGAATAAAATCACAGCAACAGTGGTTACCTGCATAAGACCTATACAAAATCAAGCTAGTTAAAATTTCAACGAAGATAGAGGAGGGGATCCTGGGGCCCTACTCCTAGTTGCGGAGCTATTGGCAGTTAGTGAGTGGTTACTGGTGGAGAGATAGGCATTTTTCTTTGGGAGTATGACTGTTGGTAGGTTGTGCATGTGCCAATGGGTAATTCTATACTCATGCATATATAGGCATCGCAGACTGGACTTAGTGCACTGTATAGAAGAAGAAAAAGGAAGAAAGGAATGAGAGAAGGAGGGAGGGAGAAAAAATAAAGAAAGAGAGAAAGAAAGAATAAAAGAGAGAGAAAGAAAAAGGAAGGAGAAAAAAGAAAGAAGGAAAGAAGATGGAGGGAAGGGAAGAAGATGGAGGGAAGGGAAGAAGATGGAGGGAAGGGAAGAAGATGGAGGGAAGGGAAGAAGAAAGGGGAGAAGGGAAGGGGGAGGAAGAAAAAGTAACACACGTGGTTTGGGAGGGAGATGTGGGGGGGGGAATCTAGGAAGGGAGGATGGAGGGAGTGCTGGCTATAATAAGATGCACTGACTACAGGCATAAAAATGACAAACAATAAATAAAAATATTGTTTTAAAAATAACTGATCGCCTAACCATCATTAAAACTTTTTTGCTATACAAAGGAGTATCATAAGATTGAAAACACAAGAAGCATACACAGAGGGAATGTCTGATAGGCCTGGGATCCAGAGTAAGCACCAAAGTAAATTCCAAAGGCAAAAAACAAATAGCCAATGATAAAGTAACCAAAGGGCTATGGACATAGCTAAGTTAATAGAACACTTGCTTACAACAAAAAACCCCAGGTCCAATTCCCATTCCCAGCATCAAATATATACTGTCAGGTAGTACTCAACTGTACCTCAAGATGTAGAGGCAGGAACACTGGGATTTCAAGGTCATCCTTGGCTATATAGTGAGTTGGAGGCCAGTCTGGGATATATGAGACCCACTCAGAAACCAACCACCACCAACAACCGAAAGACTTGGAACATTTGCAAAGAGAATAAGTAAATGACAAATAAGAATGTGGAAAGATTCAGTATGTTAAGCCACTTGGAAGCAAAAGCAAAAATTATGATGTAACAAAAGCATACTCTCATTACCAGGACTAATAGTTAAGGCTGATGAAGCAACTGTCAGCAGAAGCCCAGATGCAACAGGACATGGTGAGAGCTACCATTCATCACTGGCAGAAAGGAAAAAATGGCAAATTACTCTGAAATCAGTTTTCCACTTGCTCTTATATTAAGGAAAGCAGACATGACATACTTGCCATGTGGATCTGACCACCTCATTTCCAGGCATTTAACCTAAAGTAATGAAAACTTTTGTTTATTCAAAATGTACCCCTTCATGGTTTGAGCTGTCTTAAAAACTATTTTAAACTGGTAATAACCTAGTTATCTTTCAGTGGGTGAACAGAAACAGCCACTGGGTAGAATGCAGCTCGAAAATAAAAACCAAAAAAATGACTGATCCAGATGACAACTTGAATAAATCTCAAAGAGATTCTGTTCTGCTGAAGTGGGTTCCGTTTTATTTGATTATATATTTGTGGAATTGCCAAAGCCCCAAATCTGTGGTGACCAGCAGCTGTCAGATGTCGGGTGAGGAGAGTAGCTGATGACAATGGAGTGGTTCACAGGATAGTATCGTAGAAGCAAATCAGTGACACACTAATCTGTGTCCTGCCGACAGTGATGGTTCTATGAATTCACACTTGCATTAAAGCTCATGACACTGTGCCAGAAGAAACAAAGTTGCTGCATATTAATTTCAAATGCTGATAAAACAAAATCAACTGTAACAAATACTCGGTAAAAAAAAACGTTGCCAGCATAGAAATACAATCCAAATCTCTCTACTTGTTGCTTGTTGTACTGTGATTGCACTGCACTCAACTCAATTAGGTCCGTTGCTGCTGTGTTCACTTCCCTAGGGTAGAACTTAGCTTTCTGATCTCAGTGTCTTGAGTATCCCAGAGTATCTGGTGTCTGAAGTAAATAGTGTTGACAGATGAAAATGATGAGTCACATGTAAATGGATCATACTATTTCATATTTTTTCATGCTGGAAGAGCAAGAAGGAAATGGAACCCAGTGAAAAGTGGCTATTCTAGAAAGCGTCATATGGAGGTTTCAAATGATTTTTATCAGATGCTAAATTGTAGCTAGTGGCTAAAGGATTTAACACAATTATTCACAATTCAAGAAATAAAGCGTGCATGTGCCCTTTGGTGACTATTTCCCTTTGAAGATAATCACACAGACTTTATTAATTCTTTAAGCTACATAGTAAAAGGTATGCACATAAACATTCTCAGCTTAGCATTGTCTTATTTAGTGACTGAAGCATTAAACACTTTCATTTAAGATTCATTAATTCAGATGTGGCAACAAAGGATCAAAATATTGCATAGTGCTGGCCCTGAAGAGATAGCTCAGTGGTTGAGAACACACACTGCTTTTGTAAAGGAGAGGGTTCCATTCCCAATACTACATCAGGGTGGCTTATAATCCCCTGAAACTCTAGCCTTGGGGATCTAATAGTCCACTTTGAACTCCATAGGAACCTACACATACTCCCCCCCCAACTCTCGACACACAATTTTAAAATAATTAAAATTAATCTTAAAAGTATTCCATAGTGATGAAATTACGTATGTGTTTAGAGTTGAGTTTTATGTCATGACTCCTAACAACATGTCTCACCTTCTTATCACATTGAAAAAAAGTCATCAGAAAACTAGAGAAAAGGATGCTTTCCAGAAAAGAGTATGTCAGATCATTTCAAGGAGGTAGTATTAGCTTTAGGAGAGGTAGGGAGGCCTTCCCAAAGATTGAAAATGCATCTATTTAAAACAGGTTCTAAGAGAAACAGAAATCCAAGCTATCTTAGTTCAGGATGTGAGGTCTGAACTGTCACAGGACCCAAGCACCATTAATAAGCTGAGAATGTCTGGGTTTCTCAAATAGTGTGGGCAGAAAAGACTAAACCGCCGGGCACCAGTGATGTAAAGGCACAAGACAAATGGCTGTGATTAGCTTTTCTCCATGTACTTGCTCTGTTTGAGAGACTTTAAGGCTACCTGGTTTCTGAATTCCACCAAGCTGTCGTAAGTTTTATTACACAAATGCTCCCACTCAAAGCTGTAATATCTATATGCTGTAATAGTATGGCACAGACATGAAATATTTTCATATTAATGCTATAATTTTAAAGTAGTCCCACCTGCTTTCTGTTGTATCTATGGAAATGAATACCGTCTATCTTACTGTGACAACCCACTCCGGGAGTACAAAATAAACAGCCCTACTCAGGATTCACAGCTACAGCGTCCAAGCAACTGTGCTAGGGATAGGATGTCAACTACCACATTCCCTTCTGTTGCTGGCATTCTCATTTCTTTGATCTCCCTCAGTGAAGTCACCAAAGCATGATCAGAAGACTGACAGCCAGTTTTTTTCAAGACACGGTAACTGTCTTGAAACAGTTACCTATAGAGTGGAGCCTATAGAGTGGAGAAGTTTTCTCACCAGATTGGAAATGTAATACCATTACCCTATTGGTTTTGTTGTTGTGGCTTTTAGGATTTGTTGTATTTATTGTGTACATATAGTTCTGCCTGCATGTTTGCCTGTAAACCAGAAGAGGTCACTATTACAGATGGTTGTGAGCCATCATGTGGTTGCTGGGAATTGAACTCAGGACCTATGGAAGAGCAGACAGTGTTCTTAACCTCTGAGCCATCTCTCCAGTCCCCCTATTGGGTTTTGATTGTTTGCTTATAAGCCTCATGCTCCATGCAGGTACTAAGTGGTTGTGTTGATCACTAACTGTACCTGCAGCACTCAGCCAGGGAAAAAAGAAACATTATTCAGTTAATATATAGTTCTACTAAATGGGAATCTATAAGATAAAAACATGATGGAGTAACTAAGCTCTGGGAAGTACTTTGTAGCTCCACCAGATTTCAGATTTTACTCAGTTCCTCATGCACATATATTTTCATGCACTCATTAACCCAAGCAACCAACTACGCCTTGGTCTCACAGTGCTCTACCAGGGTCTATGAATAGGTCTGGAACACAAAGATTCATAGAGATATATTGTCAATCACTTCAGGTAGGCCAAGTCTAATGTGGGATATACACACATAGAGAGTTCAACAGTGAACTCCAAGCAAGGTATGGCAGACTGACAGCAAGAATCAGGGAAGAAAATGTGGTCACTTCATTGAATCTTGAGAAATATACAGACTCCAGAGAGGTGGAAGGCAACATATGAGTTTGGAAGCTTGGTTGCCTGAGTTTGAATCTCGGTCTATGACTTGTTAGTCTGTGACCTTGGATACGTATACAGAGAAGAGAGTGATATTACATGTGCATTGTATCATCTTGAGAATAAATTATTTAACAGATACAAAGTACCTTGCGTAGTACTTGAAGCAAAATAAACAGTAGATAACAAATATGCAGGGCAAGAAAGACAAATCAGTATTTAGCACCGAAAGTACTAAAGTAAAATCCTAAAGCTAATATTGACATTTTGTTTATTTAAGATCGCCAGGAAATGAAAATATCCTAGAGTACATTGAGCATAAACCTCTAAATATGCATAATAATAAATTTCTGCTAACTCAGTAACAGCTCAGGGTCACTGATTATTGTATAACAGCTATGGTTCTTTGGCACAAAAATAAGCTCCACATACAATGTTACAGCCATAAACACTTCCTCAAATATATCTGTAATGATATGGCCTAGCCATCCCATCACACTTTGGAAAATAATGATGCTTAGCATAGACTATTACACCAACCCATACGACCATGGACCATGAAGTACGTCATAAAAATACCAAAGTGCAGATACACAGTGGATGGAGACATAGAAAGCATAAAGAGCTCTACCCCCCATTTCACATAAAAGTGGGGGGGTATGAATGCATCTATGATTAGGTGGTCCCCTTGTCTGAGCAGCAGACCTGTGGAGGAAAAGGATGCTGCAGGTGATTTACCCCTGAGGAGGAGGAGTTGTCGAAGGAGTGTCAAAACAGAATGGCACTGTACTCACATGGTAAAGGAGCCGGGGGGAGCAGACACTCGTCTCAGGTCCGCAGCAGCTTGCACCTGATGGATGCTAGAGGCAGCAGGGAATGAGCAGCGAAGACAGAGTCAGCAGGACAGCGCAGACAAACAAGGAACAAGCCAGGGGAAAAAAAAAGAGAGACATACAAAGTTTAAACAGAAATTAAATGAGGCATCACCAACAGCGATGAAAGAAAAAAAAACTTTCAAAAGGAAACCAAGCCAGCCATGGGCATAATCCAGAGAAGCCGGTGATAGCAATGAAGCAACAGGACACATGGAAGCAGCTAGTTCCAGGCAAGCCACAAACTGGAGCACAGGGCCAAGGCAGGAGGGTGGGCTGTGGGCGTAGGATGCATTGTCAATGGCACCTTTGCTCCAGGACATTCAGAAAAACTCAGGGGCAGAGCACAGGCTTCCACATAGAGGGGGAAACCATCACCACCGACTCCTGCTTGAACAGGTGAGTCAATTCTCTCCTTGTATCTCACCTTTGAGAGCCATCTTGAAAACAGGGACTCAACTACCTTGAGGTTCCTTCATCTAAACAGCAAAAGCTTTCTGAAAACTACAGCAGTGTTTTTTTTAACTCCGTTTTCATCCCTTGGGTGCCTTAATTTCACCCATATTCTATGTACAAAAGTTAAACCATAAACATAAACCATAAGCATCTCTTCTTTCTTCATTCTTTTGTGATGGAGAGTCCACACATGCTATTAGAGATTAGATATTGCACAATTTAACCAGCTGAACTCCCAAACTCACTTCTGGATTATCATCACCTTGCTTCCCTCTCTCATTTAAAGTTTGCTTAGTGCTGAGCAAGAGCTCCCCAGATCTTCCTCTTACTGGGTACATACATTCTCACAGAAGGTCACTCATGAGTTTACTTCAGTGTTCTGTCCACATTATCTTCAGAGAATCTCTGCTAAAACCAGTAATATGCCTCAGAAGCTAAGGATGACAGAACTCAGTTTCCCAATTCAAAGTTAGCTAATGAGAACTCTAGTCTTTGTACAAAATGAGCATCTTTTACAATTGTTAGTGAAGTTAAGGGTATTATCTGAAGAGACCTCCTTTGCACACCAGCTATTTCAGACCTCTGACCTCCTTCAGTGTTTCTTTATAATACAGAACATAATGAAATGTATCTGGCCATCATACTGCTAGAATATTAGTTAAAAAAAAAAAGCCTAGACAAAAATCTCTGATATTTGGGGGGTGTAAAAATTTACTGGACTCCATAGTCTGTGTAGATTCATATGTTATAATAAAATAAAGTATGCTCTCTTGCCAATATGCAGTTAGTGAACACATTTTATTTTGTATATACTAATAAATTGGCATTGTTTTCTAGAACATATTTTTCCTTACATAATAAATATGGACTGAGTGGTATTATGAAGGCCTCCTATTTAGATGTCTCTCATGGAGACCCCTTCTAATTATCCATGTAACAAGATCTAAATGATTCAATATCTGCCCCACCCTTGTCATAGAACATCTTCAGAACATATTCTATATTACTTTTATATTCATGAGATTTTTTTAAACAGTTGCTATTTTGTTAATAGCTCCCAAGAAATGTAGCCGAAATAGAAGTATAACGGGGTCCACTTGTGAGTCATTGATTCAATACGTGATTGTGTCCCAGAGATGACAAGAGGCAGTAGAAATCCTGAGAGGAAAAACCTAGGGCCTCCCCATGGAGCAGAGCAGACAGAAGCCAACACATAATGAATGCACTATGTCGACAGATGATGGGATGGAAACAGCACCAAAAGGTACAATGGACTGCTGGAATTAGCAGGTCTGGCGGATGAAAGAAGGAAGGGAGGACCACTGTGAGATCAGAAACCAGGGGCAAGAGAGTTATCATGGAAGGCAATAGTTCCCCAGGAAAAAGGAGAATGGGAAGAAGATGAGGAACACAAGCATTCCACTTTGAGGAAGACCAGTCTAACTGATTTAGAGGAAAAAAAAATCATCTTCCTGAAGAGGGGCAGCAGAGTACGCTGGAAGATGAATCATCAGTGAGAGCACAGCAACAGTTTCCTAGTGAACAGAAGAGATGGTGTGTATTAAATACTTGAGAGATGAACTGAAGGTGGGTTTTCAGGAAATCTGCCAGCTAGCCTGCTAAGGGCAGTACATTGGAGGTGGGTGAGGGGCTCCAGGGGCCAGAGGCATGATTAATGGGTACTTGGGTGACGAACAGACTCACAAGGATGAGAAGGAAGGAATGTAGAGTCTGGTTCTTAGTCTGCAATCTAAGGTTGCTTCAAAAGCTCATTAGGGAAAACACTGTCAATTACAATGTTCCAGGAACAGTCTTCAGTTTTGGAAAAAAAAAATCAAGGCTGAAGTCACAGATCTAAGATTCAACATCCCAAAGAGCGAGCAGGTATGTGAGACACAACAGCACTCATGGGAAGAAGCAGTTATTCGGGGAACCACAGTATTAAAATAGCAAGTCTTCCCAGGTAAGGGATTAAAAGGAATCAAATTCCTTAAATCAACCAAGAAGCTACTATCTCTTCACTGGGAACACACACATTCCCATGCACACACATACATGCATACACACATGTGCATACACATGCACACACAGGCCTTTCAGGTACGAATTTTGTGACACTGTAAACTAGTTATATGCCTCTTCTAGTAAGAAAAAAATATAGAAGCAAATGAAACAGTTTTAGTTTATAGAAAAAGAAAGAAGGAAAGAGAAACAAGCTAGGCAAACAGAAAGAGAGGGAGAGAACTAAAGAGTAACATGGTTGATAAATCTCTCCCCCATGATATAATAATGGACAAGACAGAAAAGTTCAAGAAGGTTAAAGAAAAAGTCCAAAAAGGAAGCTAGACTTTAAACTTGAATCTTTACTTGAAAATATAGAGGAAGAAGTTAAATCTAAAAGGAGGGATAAAAATAAATGTTTTGTAATGAAGTAGAAATTAACTATAGAAATAAAAAAAAAGATTAAGGAGAAAGCCAGGTTTAGTGAACAAGTATGACATGGTAACCAGATTTATTTCTTTTTCTTTGAAAAAGTATTATCAGTACAGATTTTCTTAACATATGGCAAAATAATTTTATATGTATGATTAAAGTATTTATTTTCTAAATTTTAATTCTTTTCTTTTAAAAAAAATAGTGTTCCCTGACTCCCATTGCATATGGGTCTCCTGTGTTACATGGGACTGTTATAATGGGAATGCTATCCCAGGTAGAAAGTGTCAGCATGATACATGTCAGCTGCTCCTGCATACCTGTACAATTAAGTGCAAGAAATGTCATACATGTTATGAGGACAAAACAAAAAATATTGTGCGTATTTATTTTGCATATAAACTAAGCCAAACAAACTCTAAACAGGATTGCCTAGAGAAGACCAAGTCTTTCCTGACATAAGCATAAACGTTGTTTAAAATGAATATTAGCAAATAGTTTTACATCTAAGGAGGTCATGAAACTGTACCCTTCACTTCAGCAATAGCGAAGTTCATTGAGCTTTGTTTTATCTTTGTCATAGATGATCTGCAAGTGACCTAGGCACCTTGGCCACTGTACAAATTCAGAGGTTAACTTTCAGGTCTTAGGTTCTTAAGAATTTCTCAGTTCTTAGGTTTCTGCCAAACCTGCATGTCATGGTTTGACTACCATTTCTAGGAGACACATAGAGAACCACATAGAACTTTTGACATCTTTTTTTTAACATATAAACTCTACAATTACGTCTAGAAGAAGGAAAAGGCAGCAGGGACGGAAAGCATCAGCAATGCGCCAAGAGCTTTGCCAGCTGCAAAGTGTAAATAAAGCAAGAACTATCAACTCAGAGTAAATGGAGTAAACGGAAGCCATATGAAACAACCAGGACAATGTTCCAGGAAGTCCAGACTCCAAGAACAGAGGAAGAGGACTTCTCACGCCAGCCTCCAACTTTGAAGCGGATGCCAAAAGCTGAAGTGCCTAGAGAGCGCTGTCTCGTGTTCTTCCTGAGCATATGCTGCCTCGGAGAGAGGTGACAGGAGCTGTGGCACCTGCGTCATCAGATATTCTGGGAAATGGTGCAGATTCTCACCTTGACTTCATGAACACATGGCAAAGCATGCCCCTGCCTTGCAGGCACCGCCAGAAAGCTAGCCATTCGGTACAACAGGTAACCATGCAACACAGAGGGCAAACAGGAGGTGCACCTAGGAGGCCCCTCACTGTGACAGAGAATGACCCAAGACTAAGCCCTAAAATGACGTTATAGACATGATATCTAGAAGATACTCAAAAAGATGACCCAAATCCTCTTCTCTCTCCAGCTACCTCTCCAATCCCAGGCAGACAATTAAGTCACCAATTTGAAAAAAAGTACACTAGACAAAGAACCTATGTTCTATGTTACCTATTCTTTATTGTCTTACCTCGAATCAGTTTATCAAACCACCTAAAAAAAAAAAAGAAAAAGTGCAGGAAGGGAGGGATACCAGGTGTTTAAAGTAGACATAGTGAGTTGAATTAAGTATGGGCAGCAGTTGCTGCCTTGGAAGGCAAAACTGAGTTGAAGCATCAAAGGATGTGAGACCCCAAACAGAATGGTGGGCAAAGGGACCACTCACTGACAAAGAAATGCAACATAAAAGGGGATAGTGACAGACTCCCCCTAAACCAAACTAAAATTAAAACCAGCTCATCTGAATATAATATATACCCTAAGAGATCAGTGAAGGAAAATTCTCTATCTTATATACAGCAAAATTTACCCAAAAGAAGGTCAAATAACTATCAAATAAAAGGTAAAATTGATGGCACATGTTTCCATGAGAGCAATCTAGGGCCTATGGTGCTTTCTTGACTTTTCTCCCTTTTCCAACACAGTGAGGTCCCCAGACCATGCACATGCTCTGCCATCTGCTTTCCAGAGTCTCCCTGTCACCCAGGAAGGCAAGCCAAGACTCACTCATTGAGCAAAGGCATGGAGGTTCTCCGCTTGCTCTTCTGAACCATGTTGGCCTGATTCCTCAAGGAGATCCGAATCATGGCGGGTGCCAACCTACACGGTTCCCCATCTACTTGCATGGGGATGGACTTGTAAGTCAGAAGCATCACTTCTCGACACTGGTGCAGCCTTTCTCCATGACCCCCGACTTGCAGGGCAGCCTATCCAAACAAGGCAAAGAGGAGCCAAGAGTCAGTGACTAGTATTTCAGAAAGTCACACCTAAACCCACTGCAGATAACCAAAAGCCTTTGATGACATCAGTAAAACTCAATAGCTATCTGTATGGCAAGAACTTGAAGAAACCATAGCTATCAATGAATTAAGTATGCAAAGCTTCTGAGGAACTGTACCATAAATTCCCATAGGTAATCCCTTTCCACTTAACACAGTATACATCTAAATGTAGCTGTGTCAGTAAAAGGATGAATACATTTTTATGTATCTTGCATGTTAGGGTTCCATGCTATATGGCACATGGAGAAGTCAGAGGACAATTTGCAGGAGTGAATTTTTCTTTTTCTACCATGTAGATCCCAGGAGTTGAAATGTTAAGCTTGGTGGGCATGTGCCTTCATCTTCTGGGCCACCTTGACAAATTAATGAACACAACAGAAAGCTTTTGTGTTATCTATTCCTGTTAAGTAACTGATATTGGCATAACAAAAACTAAATAAATAAATAAAAGTACATCTTTACCAATTTCTAAATTGCATTTAGTGATGCTTAGGTATACAGCCTATCCTTAGTAAAATTTAAAATTTGGACAAGGTTTTTCTTTTTAACTCAAATCTCTTCAAACTTTCAAATCTCTTTTTATTAATACCATGACAAAAATAGTTATTCAACTTAAGATATTCTGAAAAACCTTAAAGTCTACAATCTAACCTAGTATACTTATGAAATCAAATATTTAATGCTGAAAAGTAAATGCCCAAATATAATTAGAATAATGTCAAAGAATACAAAGATCAGTGGATATTTTTCTATCTTTATAGAGACAGAACCAAAGTATTTTTAATATGTCATTAAAATACTGGTATTCATACACCAACAGAGATGATGAGTGGAAATGGGCAGAGAAAAAAATATACTCTTCTTTCTGAGCACATGACATTATGGATGGAACAATATATCTTACTGAGTAAATGATGGATAAATTAGCCAAGGGTGTTGGGAATAGGTCTCAGTACATATAGAAAAATATAATCAATATAATATTCCATGTCATATAAAAGAAGAAATTGATTTAAAAAAAAGAAATATAAAATTCCCAACCTGAAAGAAAAGGAAAGTATCTGTCCATCTTGCACTATTTAGAGTGCTGTTGCTGCTGCTGCTGATATTGTTATCATTTCTTTTTATTAAAAGAAGATACTACCATGCAGCTGACCTTGAAGCCTCAATCCTCTTTCCTCAGCCTCTTTGGCGCTGAAATTATAGACCTGTACCACTTGACTCAGAACTACTGTTTGGATCTTGAATGTCCTCTGAAATCAGATGTATTAAATGTTCGTTTTCCAGCCCATGGCATTATTGGAAGATGGTAGAACCTTTCAGAAGCCTTGTGGGAATAAGTTAGGTCACTGTAGTCATGCCTTTGAAGTTTGCTCTTTCTATAATGTGTCCCCAACATAATGTGCTGCCTTGGCATATGCCCAAATACAATGCCCAAGTGGCTATTGAGTGAATCATGAGGCAAAATAAACCTTCCTTTAAAAAACAAATATCTGGACATTTTGCCACAGTAAGTGAGCTCCTCTCCTTTTCAAGCATCCGCTCTGGCAATGGCTATTCCTCCTCTGTGCTTCTGTTCCCAGACCTCACTTGCTCTTTTTGACTCACAACAGCCCTCTTCTCATGGAATGAGTAACTCCCTTTCAGAATACTGCCTCCTGCTTTACAACCCCTAGGACAAGCCAATCAACAGGCTTTTCACACAGCCATGTCTCCAAAGTTCTAATGATTATCTTATGCCCTGGGCTCCTTAGGACCAACACCACCCTCTAACTCACTCTCTGTGACAGAGACTTTGTCCAGCTGATGACTTATGAGCAGGTAATCTACAGGCTGTCCTCTTTACAGCTCTTCTGGCATCCTCTAATTAGCATTCTGTACTGCAGTAGCCTCAAAGAAACTAGCTCATATGGGCCCCTCCTTCTCCGACATACTATGGGAGTCAAGAAGGAAGAAATTCTACGGCGATGACTAAGGAATGACACCACGATCAGTTAGTTCACAATGTTTCACTCAAGGTTAGGCAGCCATTCTCTTTCCACAGGGCCATGTCATTAAGTTTTACTGATTCCCACCCATTTCTTCAATAATTAAACTGAACAGCAGCATGTTGGAAAGTCTCACTACACTAAATGCTGCAGGAGCCTTAAACAGTGACAGTAGGAGGACTACTTCCCCCAGCGAGTGTCCACAGAATGAAATAATTACAGAGGAATTGATCCCACCTCCCTTTCATTAGATGTAAAATGATTTCCGTTTTTGTTAGGATCTCTTCCAGGGCTAGTATTTTGTGATCCTGGGTTGTGTCTATAATTCAATGAGATCATGTTCTCAAATACAACCTCCCCCACACACACCTAGAATTATTCTTCTTTCTTTCTCTCCATCTGCTATTGTATTAATGTCCAGTCATTGTCAAGATAAAGTGGGACAATTTTAAAAAAATGGGGTGTTTATCTAAAAGCTGTCCTTCTGGTCATTGCATAGAAGTTCTAAAATTCACTAATAATTTTGCTTATACTATGTTTGCAAATGCCCTTTAATAACAAGATAAAGACTCGGAAAACCCTAAGTACCCTTCCTAAATGAGAGTACTTGTTTGCAAGTACACATAGATTTTAACCAGGACTAACAGGTTATGGCTAAGGTCAGAACCTACTGATATTTTTAACTCTCAACTGCTAGTACTCATCATTTATACAAGTTTTGTATCTTTTCAAGGAAGAATTGAAAAAGATCATATTAAAACAATATGTACTAGCTAGGAATAAAACAGAATTTAGATTACATCTGATAAATGATCCACTCAGTAGACAATGAATAGAACTTGACATACAAAGAAGAAACTGAGAGCCATAAAGAAGGAAAAGATGAAGTTATCTCACACTAAAGCTAAATAGCAAACTGGATCTTGCAGGAAGAAATGGGTCCCTGAAGATGAGAACAGAGCAATAGATATGACTGATCTCAGCAACACAGACAGGAATGTTTCATATTACCCTGCCATCTGTGAGACAGTCATTAGCAAACTTTTTAACTGAACCCCTAAGGAAAGGATAATAGGGCAGACAGTACTTAGAAAAAGTTAACCTTCAGTTTCATGAAAATCAATGAAACTAAAACAAACTAAATACAAAGAAAACCACTGCAGAGTGCAGAGCAAAACCCATGCCACCATCACCAAATGATACCTGTGTTCTAATTAATCAAGACTCTGAAACCCATAAACAGTAAAAGCACATATGAGTAAACAAAGGGTGTGAAGGAAGGGCAATTGCCCTGGCTTACTAGAGTGAGCACAATATAACCAGAAAGGCCCTTGTAATGGAAAAAGTAGCTGAGAGGAGTCAAAGAGAGATGACGTAAGAATACAGAGCAGCACAGATGGAGCCATCAGGCAAAGAACACAGAAGAACACAAGTCCACCTTTCACTACTACACCTCCGATTTCTATATAAACACATGTAAAAACCACAACTATGTGGTCTAAAGCTACCATTTATGGTACAGTGTGTTTACAGACTCATGGAGAGGGGAATTACTGCCTTCATACCTACAGGCGACCCTATCAAGTTCCAATGGACAGTTCCAATCTTTTGGTCACATATATGGCCTGGTTCAACTAAATGGCTCACAAAACCAAATCAAAAGTCACAAGTATGTAAAGGGGAAAAGGTAAAGTTGGAGGGGGGGGGTTTGATAGGGAACGAGACGAAAGGGAGATCCTGTATGACATACATGTGTGAAACTGTCAAAGAACAAAATGACTATAAAGGCACATTAAGCAGAACAGTATTTAGCGATGTACAAATAGATGAATGGAAGGAAACAGAATTCACGGAGAGATCCAGGACAATTTATAGAAAAGGAAACTTCACTCAGCAATAATACCAGAGAAAGTCATAAATGTGTTTAATGGAGGAATTCTACTTTGTATGACACATAAAAGTTTTCTTGAGTTCAGTTACCAACTTAAACTATATATAAAAAAAAAATCACAAAGACAATCAGAGAGAATGCTTTCCCAGGATAATGTGAAGTCTATAAAGATTTTTAAGTGTGTACATGTGTGGACCTAATACAAATTAAACCTACTTTATAAAACTGGAGATTACAAAAGTGTTCAAGGCAAATCCCAGTGGATGTAAAGGATTACAGGGGAATGTTGGAAGAGGGAGACAGACTAGTAAAATTTATGTAAATATAGTGTATTTGTGTGTATAAAATTCTGAAAAAATTATAGGCAAAACAAATAATGTTGAAAATGCATGTTCCTTTAAAGAGACAGGAATAGCACACACACACACACACACACATGCATACACACAAAAGAGACAGGATATAGTTACAATAAATGAGTATCTCAAAAGACTTGTATCTAGAGTATATCTCTTGTAACTCAATAATAAAGGATGAACCACTCAAGAGCATTTACAAAGATATAGATTTTTTTGAATGACAAGGTATAATAATGAAGATATGCCTGCTTTTACTCTTATCTGTGTTGTTTGGTAGGCTATCACTATTTGTTTCAGAGTTCTGCAGCTTCACAAGGCATGTCTAACTCCTTCAGGCAGTTATTGCTTTCTATCTCTACTTTTATGATGTGTAGAGCTTTAAGCCTAAATCAGCACTTATCGCTCAGCACATTATGACCATGTCAGTAAATATTAAATAAAGTACTTTTATAATTTTTACTAAGAGTTTTAAAACATTTGTCATTGAATCAATGCTTTCTTCCCTGTGAATCTGTCATAACAACTTGAACTCACAGAGTTTACACTCAACATTAATTGCAGGGTTATTTATGACACCAAACATCAGAAACATAAAAGTTACATAAACGAATGATTGTAATGTAAATTGTGATATGCTTATACAATGAAAGCATAGGTTGTTGCTTGTAGTGCACTTTTGTGATAATGTTTAAATACAAAGAAAGCTACCATGGTACGTAGAACAATACCTACTGCCACACTGATGTAATTGTGTATGAACCTCTGTGTGGGTTTCCATTAGCTTTGTTATGAGAAATCCTAGGAAAGAAGGTACTGATTCAATGACATTTAAAAAAAAAATCTCTTAGTAAGATTTATAAAACAACTTTTGAAAATTTAATTTTGTTTCCAAACATAAAAACAAAGTCACTGAAAGGAAGCACATTGTAATATGAATAACTATCTGTGTTATGATTAGATCTGCTGTTTTCACTTCAGGTCTTACACTTATGCATATCATAAAATAAACAACCACTTAGCATTTCATTGTCTAAAAAGTATAAGAGATCACATTGTAAGGATTCCTGGCATTCCACGTAGCTGAGCCTACTGGCTCAGATGGGATGCACCTTGCAAGGAGGCAGTCCCCTGGGCATGGCTACGTAAACCCTGCAGCACTGAGTAGGAAGCACCTCCCTGGACCATGGCTGGATCCAGAAGCATCTGTCTGGACCCAGAAGCACCTCCTGGACCCATGACGCATACCTGTGCATACCCCTTCCCTTAAAAGCAGCTGCAAGCACGTGCTCGGTCCTTTTTCTGTCCCCTGACTTCTGTTCTGTTCTTCTGTCTCTTTACCTGCCTGGGACTTTTCTCTTAAATAAACTCTAGTGTGTGGCCTTGTTAGCGTTTGCTTGCTTTTATGCGCAGAACTAACATTGGTGCCGTGGACTCGGATAGGTTCCCTCCTGAGCACAAAAGCTAGGAAAACATGATCCCGACGTTCACTACAAGGCAAGCACTCGCTAACCTACATGATGTAGAAGTATATTACCTAAGCCTGGGAATCTGTATACTTTTTTTTTCCAGACTGAACAAGAACTTACACATTTTAATGTCTATTAACAGAGAGATCAATGTGCTTTCTTCAAGGCTGAAGAGCCTGAAATCAGGTGGAATCACAAATGAGGGTCCCACTTCCTCCATGGAAACCATGCTTTGAACTGTCTTGAAAAGTTTTAAATTACTTAGAAACAGACTCAACTTGAAAGGCCCTTCCCAGCCACAACAGAAAAAGAAATTGTGGCAGAAACAAATACAAATTATAATGCCTGATTATGGGTTCTGTAAAACCCCCAAAAGCCATCCGGATACCCAGTACTGAATGAGGATCATCTTAATTAGCAGGAATACATCACAACCAGCAGGGTCAATTAAAGACTTTTCTTCAAAGTTTGCAATTACAAGATAAACACTCTAAAAGAAATAGTTTCCTTTCCTATTACAGTAATTTAACTTAAAATGTTTCCAAAATTCAGCTTGGGTTTCCTGTTCTTTGGATGTACTTAAATTATAAGCAATGTACAAAAATATTTATTAGTTTATTACATGATTTTAAAAATATTCAACCTTTAATGACTTCAGAAAAATCTTAAAAATATTTGCTGCATAAAAGTTTGACGTACTAGTTAAGGTTTTAAATTAAATGGAATTTATTTTAAATATATATAATAGAATCCATTTAATATATATGTATATATTATATATAGAGTGTACACATACTTTCAAGGACTCATACCATTCTGTTTAGACAGCTATCTTAAACACATGCTTATAATTTTACATAATTTACCTTCTGGAAAATATAATCAATAGAATAGCATCAATGCATAGAAAACTTGGGGACTAAATATAAAATTCTTTCATACTAAAAGAGAAAAAATACTACAATACTATATCATTGGATGAGTGATTGAGTTAGATGTACATGAACATTTATAAATACTCTGTCAGGGTTATTTTGAGAGCACACAATATTCAGCAGCATACAGCTCTTCATGGTATACTTAAACAGTTAAGCAGAGTTAATTCTGTTTGTCTAAGGTAGGATTTTCAGCCTTGGAAGCAACTACAGTCATTAGATTTGGAGATTCTATCACACATTTGACACTACTCCAGGCAAGGTTGTACTGTTCACACTATGCAAACAGGAAACTATAATCAGCATGACTTCAGGATTCCATTTCCTCTTCACCAAATCCCCTAGAGGGGTATTTGACAGACCCTCCAAACACCATCTAACCGAGAGAGAGTCCCTGACCTGCAATCATACATTTTCAGTTATCCATTTTTAAGTATATTCTGCCTTCATTTGGGGATTTCAGAGCTCTGTGTTTTTGCAATGCTGTTTTACAGTTTCTACCTCATTTAACATATCCATCTTTTGACTAACTGCTCAAAGTAACATCCTAGGATTCATTAACATTCTTTTTTCCTTTCACAGTGGGTCACCATTTCCAAATAACTCTAAAACTCACTAGTCCCTTTCTTCTTTATGGAACTTTCTTACTTTACACTTCTGGTATATCCATCTTCTCATTTGGACACTGATGCCAATATGATTTGTCTAGTAAGCTCCAGGGATAGAGATACTGTTCAGCTCACATCAGCTCCCAGGCAAAAGTCTGATCACGACCAAACCTTTTGCCATAGCACCTCCATCAACTGCTTAGAGGACCTTTTCTTCTGTTTCTCCCCGTGACTGAAGTTTTATTGATTGTGCATTCTCTTAAGACAATGCTTATGGCCCTCCAAGCACAGGTGGTCCTGCATTCTAGAGACTGCCTCCTAACAGGAACTTTTGCTTTCTAGTCCTTCCCAGTTCTTTCCTGGAAATTATTGCTTTATTCTTCTCGGTCTTCCCTCCATCACTGAGCTATCTGTATCCCAAAGACAAGGCTTTTCTTTTGCCTCAACATGTCATGTTTGTGTGTGGCACTTGTGAATTCACAAATATTTACAACTGATGCTGAATGGAAACAGAGGTTTTTTTAATTACTCCTTTGAATTTACAAAATTGCTACCAATTGGAGGTGACCATTGTTGACTACTTCATAAATGCTTCATAGCCTTTTATGGTTCTACTCCAGAAGTTGCATGTGATACTTTGTGTGTGTGCGTAGAGAAAATGCATGCATGGGTGCGTGAATGTACATGGAAACCAGACATAGATTCTATTAGATGTCTCCCTCTCTAAATCTCTATTAGCTGAGACAGAGGCTTACATTGAACCCAGAGCTCACACATTTGGCCCAACTGGTCAGCCAGCAAGGCTTATCAACCATCTGTGCTTCATTTGCAGTGGAATTATAGGCACATGTTAGCACACCGAACATTTTACAAAGGTACTGGGGATCTGAAATCCTGAGCCATCTCTCCAGACTCCCACTGTTCTTGATTCATCATCAAATTCACAAGCCCAACCAGACTCAAGCAGAGCAGAAGACCTCAGACTCAAATTCATGATGGCGTAGCTTCTAAATATTCAAGTCTATTTAAAATCTACTCTTTACCTGAAGATACCAGCAAAGCAACTTGCAATCATGAAAATAACAACTGATCACCCTGCTGAAGTGTATAACTAAGTGAAAGAAATAGAAGGTGAGGGGAATTTCTCTTTCTTGGTATATTCCAATTGATAGATATAGGTCGGAACTACATGTTGTTATTTTGCAAGGCTCAGTTCTTTTTGGATCTAGTCAGTAAGTATCAGTATTCACTAACATTCAAAAAAAAAAAAAAAGAGCCAGAGCCACTCCTTTCTGAAGGAGAAGTATGGCCTGCAAAGCAGATTTTGAGTAAATATCTACTATTTGTTGAATTCACAGACCCTCCAGGCTCAATTTTTTTTCATTATCCAAAATGTTTGGGTCAGAAATGTTTTGAGTTTTCAAAAGTAGCTCTTTTTCTTGTTTTTAAATTTTGGAATATAATGTAGACTTCAGCAGTTGAGCAGTCCTGGATTGAAAGTCTAAAACAGTCTGCAATTAAAGGTTTTATTTGAAATGAACTACATTCAGACTTTAAGGTTTCTAAATTTAGTCAATGAATCACTTATACTTTGCACATTTGGACTAAAAGTGCTTATCAATACCATTTTATAAAGACATGTGTGTGAAAGACGGGGGCCAGAGAGGACAAAAGGACATCTTAAGTGATGCTTCGGGAAATTCAAACTCGGAAATGTCACAAAACACTGCTCTAATCAATAAATAAGTAAGTGGGAATAGAGTTAAGATGCAACCTACAGAGGTTTGGTAAACTTGTCAATTGGTCATAAGAAAGCAAATGCTTCCTAAGAGTCCAGTAAAGGCTGCGCACCAGGCAGATGGCAGGTCCAGCCTGGATATACTGATGCTGAGCATCATGCAGATAGTGGGTCCTGCCTGGTTACATATTTTCACATAATATTACTGTGGTTTTCATTTATTTAAAAAAGCACATTGTCAAAAATCCCTCTGAGATATTTATTTGTTGGTTGAATAATATAGTGTAGAATTCATTTCAAATTAAAACTAGGAGGGAAGAGTTTAAGATTGTGTATGAGTATCCATTACAAAGGCTGAATGCTGTCATGCTTAAAGCTTTGTATTATTTTGCCTGTATTTTAGTTTATGTTTATTATATAGATGTCTGTGTATCTATGTAGGAGTGTGGGTATGTGAGAGGTAAGAAGTGTCAGATCCCTCTGGAGCTCGAGTTTATACAGGTCCTGAGAACTGACCTGTATCCTCTATAAGATCACACATGATCTTATCTTAACCTCCAAGGCATCTCTCCAATACCTGTTTTGTCTACTTTACATTTAAAATCCTCATTAAAAGAACATTTGAGAGTCTGGTAGATGGCCATGTGGGTAAACAGTGGGCCATGTAAGCATCAAGAGCAGGGATCAGATCCTAGGACCATGTTATGTGCTAGGACAGGTGTAGTAGCCTATTGCTGATCTAGTGCTCAGAAGACAGGGGCAACTCCTCAAAACGAGCTGCATTTCTAGAGTAGCCAAATCAAGAAGTTCAGGAGTCAGTAAGAGGCTCTGCCTCAGCAAACAAGGTGAATAGCAACTGAGGTAGACATCCGAAGTCGGCTTCCATACTCTACAAAGCACTCCAGAGTCATACTCAAATGTGAACCTATACATGTGAGCACGCATGCGTGTGCGTGCACACATACATGCACACACACACATACACACACACACACACACACACAGAGTTTAAAAATAAATAAAATCTTTAAATAAGTTCTCAGAGACACTGAATAAAATGAAAGACTCAGGTTAATTCTCCAGTGCATCTTATACTCTGGGCCTTTCTTTTTTCTTTACCTGCTGCCTGTCTAACTGCTCATGTACATTGATGCACCATTAAAGCATTTCCTCATGGAGAACTAGGGTTTCTCATGTTTCCACGTGTTTATACATTTCCCTTTTTGCAGAATGCTGAACTCCACTCATTCAGTTAGCTGTATTTCCACAGTGGGAGGTATGAGTGCTTTGACACACTGCAGGGGTAGAAATCCACCACTTGCCTCTCCCACTCCTCTATTTGCCTTTCTCTCCCGTGTGCCCTATCAGGCTGGGTCATCTGAATTGTATCTGTGGCTCCCCTAGCTCTCCTAGAGAGGATCACTGTGGCAGAGAGGCTGCCTTTATAACAGAGTTCTTATCCTGCCTACTTAGCAGGTTGGTACCCACTAGACTTCCTTTCCTTGGAACTCTGTTATAAATGATGTTTATTTGACACTGCATCTTCACATGAGGGTGAGCCAGGGCAATATAAGTAGAGTCCTACCATTAAACTCCTGGCTAATTATTCAGTTTCTATCTGCTGCATGTCTCCCATTCAGGTGTTAGTTATACAATTGTAAACAAAACCACCAAAAAAGAAAAAAAAAAAGACTATATTAAGATCCTGATACAGATAAAGCAGAAGATAACTAGCCATGGGATGTTGTAAAGAGAGTTAGCACAGACAATGGTTTACTGCTGCAAAAGAGGCGAAGGATGTTCAAAGCTGTACTATACTGCAGAGTTCTTGAGCCAGGAAGCAAGGAAGTCGCAGGAGAACCAGAGAGAAACCCTGACTCTATTGGCCAGGTGTGGTGCTTTAAATGTCCCTCAGAGATGCAGGTATTTTAGCACTTGGTCCCCAGTTGGCAGAACTATTGGAGGGGTTTATGGAATCTTTAGAAGACACAATTGTGCTGGTGGAAATATGTCACTGGGGGAGGGGCTTGAGAGTTTGTATCTTTGTCCTGCTTCTGTTTCCTGTGCATGGATAAAAATATCTTCATCCAGCTTCCTGCTCCTCCTGTCCTGCTGTGCCTTCCCTGCTATGATGGACTCTATCACTCTGGAACCATTATCTAAAATAAATCCTTTCTTCCTCAAGTTACCTTTGGTCATGGTGTTTTAACACAGCAATAGAAAAGTAGCTAATACACCGCCTAAAGATATAAACCTTAATCTTGAGCACAGAGAGAAAGTATGGAACATTCCCTTTGGCCACTCAGGCCCTAGTAAAGATCATCACCCAGACAATTCCTAATCTCCTACCTCACAGGTAGCATGATGAAGCTGTGGTATATGGAAATTACTAAACCACCTTTCACTGGGTCAAGGTATATAAGTGAGAAAAAATAATCACAGGAGCACTTTTGGGGTGTATATTATATACCAGCATAGACTTGTCATCTCAAATAATTCTTCTTTGTATACATACTTTTTGAATTTAATAATCCTGTTTTGTTCTTTGTATTAGCTTAGAAAGCCTTGGTGATAAACAATGCTCTATGGGGGCTGGGGAGAGATGGCTCAGAGGTTGGGAGCGCTGACTGTTCTTCCAGAGGTCCTAAGTTTGGTTGCCAGCAACCACATGGTGGCTCACAACCATCTATAATGACATCTGGTACCCTGTTCTGTATACTGTATACATAATAAATAAATCTTTAAAAAAAAAGAATGCTCTATGAACATCAACTCTCAAAAGTAAATCACAGCATACATTCTCCTTTTTACCCATCTTCCTTCTTTCCAGAAGCTGAATTTTCAGCTTGCCTGCCCTGACATCTTCCCTTTCAAATTCAGATGAAAAGGTCAGTCTCACCTTTAGAGACATTATCAACTGAAAGGACAGATTCTTGTCATGGTCACAATAGGCTATGGTGCTGAAGTGCTTTAATGGGAGATTACTTAGGAAGAAGCCACTGTTGTTCACAAGATGGGTAAAATGAGATCTGTGTCGATTGTCAATTTGACAATCTATAATCACCTGGCAGACAGGTTTCTGGAAGTTCTTCTGGGGAAATTATCCTGTGATAGCATTAACTGAGATAGGAACCTACAACCAATGGCACCATTTCCTGACTGGGATCCTGGAGGATATAAAGTAGATATACTGCTTCCTTATTGCGGATGCTGTGTGACAAGTAGCTTCAAACTTCTGCTGTCTTTACTTCTCTGCCATGATGGACTTTTACCCTTGACAATGGGCAACAAACACTGTTCCCCAGAGTTCCTCCTGGCAGAGTGTTTTATCACAGCAACAAGGAAAAGAAATGAAAATAGTTGTGCTTTTGTTTATTAGAGTATAATACAGCCTCCTGATCTTTGGTGGGTAGAAACTAGCAGAAGCCTGTGCTAGCCCAAAGTCACAAGTGAAGTCTTTGTTTCAATTTGCTATATTCAATTCAATATAAAACCAGAAGTTTATATTATACAATATAAAATAAGTAGCTTTTATAATTCTTATTTGGTCATTCCTAATTGAGTAAGCTGAACTGTTTCAATGGATTTACACTATAACTCCACTTTTAAATATAAATATACAATATTGAAGTATGAACTGGTATATACTATAGCAACTGAACAGTCCTAAAGTGATTATAACAGTGTCTTCCCCAACTATAAGTATTTTGTGATAATCCATACATTCATCTCTTGCTAAGTAAGCAAGATGAATTTGGATATAAATAACTAGTTTTTAAGTTAAATATTTATGTCCTCAGTAAAGCAGGAAAAGCCTCAATTAGGTGCCATGGTTTTGTGTTAATGCTGCCCTACCTATATGTCATGATGGTTCCCTAAGCAAAAAATGTCATATTTCCTAGAAAGTAAAACAGAATCAAACTGATTTATTATTGAAGTTCAGATGATTATGAATAGGTTTCCAGATGTAATGACACCATTCATGTTTATCCTAAGCATTTCTGTACTTTGGGGAGTTTATAAGTTGGTAAATCAAAAGAAAAAAAACTTTTTCATTTGAAAATAGTTTTCTTTCATACAATATATTCTGATCAGTTTCTCCTATACCCAACTCTTCCCAGATCCTCCCCACTTACCCAAATCTATACCCTTTCTCTCTCTCATTAGAAAACAGACATCTAAAAAATAAAAAATAAATAAAAAGAACAGTACAAAACAAACAGAAAAAAAAAAGCTCAAGGAAAAAGCACAATAAACAAATACAGAGACAGAGATACACACATTTGCACACAACAGAAATTCCATAAAAACACAAAATAAGAAACTATAATATACAAGAGAAGACCTGAAAGGTAAAAAAAAAATTCTCAAAGTATTATAAAACAATCCTCCCCCCAAAAAGTACTATTGATTTGGTTTAGTGTTGGCCATCTACTGCTGGGCATGTGGCCTGCCCTTGAGTATTGTTTGTAAACCCAGTGAAACTCGGTTGGAGAAAACTAATTTTTCATTTGTGGGCTGTTAGAATCTATGTATGGCTTACCCATCAGGGTTTTCAAAGAAACTGAGATGTTGCTCACCAAGGAGGCCATGGTGAATCCAATGACTTCTATGTAGCCATCATCATGACGCTGGGGCTCAAAGTCATGGTGATCTCCAGGGTTTCCCCAAGGCATTGTGCCAGCACAATATCTGTAAACAAGATCAAAACCAGTTAAAGCTACCTTATTCTTCTCCTGATTAGCTGTAGGAATTAATTTAGAATTGAAGTATACATGCACCAAGGTCTCGCAGAATATGCTCATGACCACACTGGGTGGTGTATGTGTGTGTGTGTGTTATGATTCTATGTGTCAGTTTATAAATAAACTTCCAAAACTCATTTCTAGAGGAGCTCGATGTTTCTTAAATTTAAGAATAGTTTACTGTTCTTGATAAATACCTTCAAGCATAAAAAAATGAGTTTATTTCCAAAATATCATAACCTTGCAAAAAGAAGTCACAATTTTAAAACAAAAGCATCCTGTTGTACCTATATTTTCCTACCATCATTATTTACCAACATTTCTCACTCTAGGGTTCATGTTTTCTATGTTATAAATTATATTTAATACTCATCTTAAAACAAATCCATACTAATGTAAAAAAAATGGACTAAGGTGCTAGCATTTACTGCAACAAATAAAATTAAGGCAAGAAATTCCCATAGGAAAAGAATAAGTGAAAATTACTTTAAGTAAATAAAAGATAAGAAATAAGATATGCTAGGCATGGTGGTATATGCCTGCTGTAACAGTACATACCACACGAGGCCACGGTAGAAGGACTGTGAATTGTATAGAGAGACCCTCTCCCAAAAGAAATGGAGGGAAAGAGGAAGGGGAGATGAGAGAGGTGAGGGGAGGAAGAGAAAAGAGTTAAATAAAATAATAAAATCAGAGAAGCAGACACACAAGGGGAGAGGTTCAGGAGTAAAGAAGAAAATGTGATGGGAAGTGTTATCAGCCAGTTCCCCTCCAAGTCTGAATGCCTTCCAAATATGATGGGAGGTGTTATCAGCCAGCTCCCTCCAAATCTGTATGCCTTCTACTAAACTCATGCTGACCGTGCTCCTGAAACAGGCTTGGGACTGAGCGTACTAAGCACTGCCAGGAGTAACCTGGAGACCTTGATAGGTTTCCCTATACACAAATTTCTATAGATTCTCATCTTCCTTGAATTCAGCAAAGGTCAGCATATTTGCAGATTTCTGTTTGAGTGGTTGGTAGCAAATAATGAGGGGTTATAGGACTATGTTTCCAACATCTTGGCTTGGGAACCAAAAATCGAATTTTATGTCACTGAAGTAATATGCTTTAAAAATAGTCAGTGCCAAGTGTTCCCTTCTCATGGCGCATAATAGTTCCAAAGAGCATTTAAACCCTGTCTGTAACATGCCTCTCTGATGGATTCTAGCATCTGGCAGAGAAACCCATACTCATCAGGCTGGATGCATTCCTTTTGAGAAACTGAAAGCAGGGTTCTACTCACATCTGTCTTCCCTGGAAGCTGCAAGGTGCGTGTGGGGCATTAAGGAGAATGAAATAAAAAAGGCCTGAGTCTCTCAAGGCTAGGAGAATATAGATAATGAATAATGAATTCTACATCACGGGCAAAACCACCTACCACAGGGAACAAGCCAATCAGGAGAAGACATGGAACCTTTCACAGGACATTGAAATTAGTGATTTCATGGGATGTTTCACATGTGAAATCAGGTGCCCAAGTCAAACAGAGTTCATATCAAACAAAGGCAACAATATGAACAGAGCTTACCTGGGTATATTTAAAAATACTATACACTGGAACTTCAGGTCCTGGATCTTTGGGGTGAGATCTGTCCCATCACACTGCAGCAACCAAAGCAGAGAAAGCAGGGCTTCTGAAGGAGTCATGAGTCTGAGAGCCTCATCCAAGATAACTGGGTTGACAACAGCATAGAGCATGGAATTCTTTCCCTTGCCCCCAGTGAATGCCAGCTACTACAATCAAAGTTTATACTCAGTCTAACTCTAATTGAAGCAGGGCTTACATTTGGTTTTGATCTGATTTAATATAAAATCAAACTTCCATTTGACCCAATTTTTTGACATTCCAATATTTAAAGCAGATACTGTCACCCATTGCCTTGAACTAGTATTAGACATTTAGAGAGATAATGCTAACATTTAAAGAATACACACACTTCAAAGATAAAGTCTCCAGTGAAGCCAACAGCATTTTCCACTGTAATCAGCTGATACAAACACAGCATGAATGTTGCCATTTTTTTTTTCTTTCCTGTCTGAGATAATGTTTATTCTGAAACTAAGAAACATGTTTTGAATACGTTATCTGAAAGTTTTCCAGGAGCCTGTTCTAAATTGGTATCACCTGTCCCAGATCCTCTTTTGTTAGCTACAGGGTGAAGCCAGTGTCCCACATGTAAGAGTTCGTAAACTCCTATACAGGTGTGACCGTGTATATTAACAATGGGTCGGACACTGGTCAGAAAGACAAAACAGTGTCAAGTGATTTGCTCTTACAAATCTAATCTCTTACAGAATTGGACGGCACTTCTGAGATTACACTGTTGGAGCTTAGACATGACCTTGGTCTCAAGGGTCCCTTAATAATTCCCCTTAACAGCCTTGTCCACAGCTCCCTTGATCACCTGACATTTTCCCCATGAGTTCCGTCCTCCATCCAGTTACAAAAAAAAAAGAAAAAAAAAGTCTCCATTCACCTTTCTCCATCTCCACAGGGGACAAAGTCCAGCAGAGGAGAATAATCAGTCAAAAACACAGTGCCTAACTCAGCCCCCATGTCCCAGAATTCCATCTGTTTCTTCTCTTTTGGAAGAAGGTTCAAAGCACTACAAAATTCACCACAATTTTATACAGAATTCTATCAGCAGAGTTTCAGTCTAAGGGTAACAATTTTGCAAGACGTCAAGGAAAAGAATCACCACATTTTTTTCCCACCTGATCTGAATATACCCAATTTTCATAAATGGTCTCAAAGCAATTTCTGGAAAATCATTCAGCCCTAAGTAAAATATTTCCAAAAGTAATTTAGAGAAAAATCATGTTCTAGATATTTAACAAAGATGTTTTAGAATACTCCCACTAACCTAAAATCTTTAAAATATTTAAGGGCTTCAAGCAGATCCATAGATGACTAAACATAATTTTATTTCGATGATCAAAGTTCAAGAGTGTAAACAACAACAACAAAAAACTCTTAACTTTCAAAATATGCTATACTCTGCAGCTCCATACATTCCAGAAAATATACTAGAGCAAATACTACTGAACTTGGACCCCAACTCAGTTGTGAATGTTCTAGCCTTCCCCTCTGGGAAATATGTCAGTGATTATAGGAGCTCATCAAATTATTTAAGATGTATACCATACAATGTATAGTATTTTACTACTTTTATATATTAATGCATAAAAACGAATCGTTCTCTAGAATAACAGTAATCAATGCTTTCTCTAATTCAAGAGAAGAGAAAATATCTGCTTGCAAAATATGGTTCTTCATCTATTCTCTTGTGTTGATAAATCTAAAAATGAACAGCAAATAATGTTATATACTATGTTTTCTTAGTGCTTTGTGCTTTCTTGGTTTAGAACTCATACACACACTTTATAAACACATGACGTCTGTATTACATCAAGATACTGACTTCACCTATGACAAAGATAAGATAGTGTGTTTTATATACATCTGATAAATTAGGCTGGGAAGTACCCCTCAAAAAGGCTCATGTGTTAGAGCCTTGGGTCCAAGCCGATTGAGGTGTGATTGTATCATGAGAGTACTACTGCACTGCTGAGTTCACACTGATGAGATGTGAGGGAGCGGGACTCAGGGCTTGCCTTGATGGTGTGTGTCAGTCTTTCATCAGTCAGCTTCTCCTCTCTCTCTTTTCCCTCCCCCCATTTCCTTTTCTTCTTCTTCTACCCATCCTCTTGTTGGCCAACATGAGGTGATCAGGTCTGCTTCCCTGCTACCTGCTCCCTTCCACAGGAGCAGCTCTGTTCCCCTCACTTTCCTCTGTTTCACCATGAGGCTGTGCCTCACCCTAGGGCTAGGAACCATTCTGCATTGTACAGGAGCTGAAATGCCCTCAAGAGATGCCAAGGTTGGCTAATACCAGCAGGACTTAACCCTTGTCTTAGTCAATTTAAGGGATTGATCTTCCACGCATAGTTTGCTCTATGTTACAGACTTTATGTTATGATAAGCAATAGAAATTATGCAATATGGTTACAATGAAAAGACATAGAAACTCTATAGTAAAAATTAGAGTTTCAAGTTAGGGCACATATTAACGCTGAGGCAGCAGCAGCAGCTTTGCACATTTGCCTAACAGATTTCTATAATTTTTTCCCCTTCCTCCTCCTCTTTCCAGACAGATTCTCACCAAGGTGTCTAGGCTGAATGCTGGCCTTGAATTTATATTGCTTCTGTCTCAGCCTTCCAAATAGTAGGGACGACTGAGAAGCCACTGAGCCCAGCTTAGCATTTGAAAATAAACCTTGCATCCTATAAGAATGAGTAAGATATTCCTACTACAGTAGCACTGTGTGTTTTAGTTTATTTACATTGGAAACATCAAAAGCACCCCACAAAATATCATCCTACTACAATCCTTAGTTGTTTTATTTTCAGTGACCATTTCACTTTTTATTTAATATAGAAGATGCTAGAATGTTTTCTAAATGTTTTGCTGGACTTGGCAGTGCATGCCTGTAATCTCAGTTCATGAAAAGTGAAGAAACAAATATCATAAATTCAAGCCATTTTGGCTAAATAGCAAGTTCAAAGGTAGCTACAAGTCATTGTCTCAACAAACTACACAGAACCATCTAAAAGCAAATATATCTCATTTTATAAATATAAATGTAAATCTCATGAACAAGACTACTTCTTAAATGCTAAAGACTGCTTTTCATCTTAACTGGCTCCTCTATCATTTCTCTAAATCTCAAATAACCTGCATCAACGTATTTTCACCATTTTTGTATGTATGTAGGCACACACACATATGCTGTTTCTACATTTCTTTACCACATGATAGATGGAGGCATTGGCATATTTCTCCACAGATGTATTTTTTTTATCATCCAGCCTCATTTTGATTAATTCTTATAACTATGCAAATCAAAGCTATATTCATCACTTAATAATCTGTTATTACATGAAACAGTATGTTTCTCTTAACTGGCTTTATGGTATTTTAGAATGTACCACCTAGACAAAGATAATTTAATGTCTCTTTTGTCTCTAATGGACATAAAAAGAAATAGCAGAAAACATCCACCTAGCTTGAGGAACCTTGACCAGGCTGGAGAGCAAAGTCAGAACAAAATAATTGTTTGTCCTAAAATGGAGACTCCCCCGAAAGATCTGGAAAAATTGTTGGCTAAGTATTTGTTTATAGTGGAAGAGTCCAGGCATTTCTTCCAGGAAGATTTTCTGAATCTTATCTTACGTAGAATTACCATTCTTATTTTGCTACCATTGTTCTGTCTGTATCACTGAATAAGGGTCTGTGGGTGTGTGGTGATTATTTGTCCTTCTTCATGGTTTCCTCAGGAGTAGAAATAGTCTTTATTTCACTCTAGCAACTAAGACAGAGACTGACACATGGTGAGAATGTATATGCATGGTCCAATGAGCTTCTCTACATGATTTTCAAACTATATGCATCCCAGGGATTAATACACATGTCAACTGTCACAACTGGAATGGGGGGAGAAATTCATATTCACATGCAAATTAAATGATCCTATAGTCAATACTCACGACAACTTTGACGTGTTTGGAGAGATCTCTAGAACTTCTCTGTAGAAAATCAGAAAAGGCTGCCTATACCACAAGAGAGAAAAGAAAATTTGTTACATGGTTTCCACCAAATCGTTGTTTCAACATGATATACAGTTCCCCAAGATTCCACACTATGAAAAAATATAAAACAAATTCTCCTTTGGTTGAACCCATCGTAAGATAGGGCAGCATGTATGAAAATCTCCTTTGTTGTCAGACTATGATCTATAATAAAATTTAAGACTATAGGAGGATATAGAAAAAGTGGGTGGTTCCCAGAGTTACTGGGAATCCAACACTAAGATCACTTTCAGCCTCCCTAAGGAATGCTTCACACTGTCCCTTATATTTTAGCTCCTACCCAGTGATGTGGGATAGCTTTGTGTATGCTGTGAATACCATTGGATAACAAAGGAACTGTTTTCACCTATGGCAAGATATCTTAACATCAGGCAGAAAATCTGAGCATATACATAGAGGAAGAAGCATGAATCAGGAGAGAGGAAGATGTAAAGGAACTCAGGTAAACTACAAGCCAGGTGGCAAGACATAGAAATGGGTTTAGAGGTGAGAACTAGCTAGCAATAAGCCTAAGCCATAGGCCAAACAGCATGCAATTAATATAAGACTTTGTGTGATTACTTAGAACTACTGGTCCAGATCTCCAGGCTACGGTGGACCAGAAACTTCTTACTACAACGTAGTGCTATCCATTTAAACTGCACATTATTGATACATCCAATGTATTTTGTTTTCATCTCTATCACTCCAAGAATGTCCCTGAAAAGTAAAGAAAGCCCCCTGCCCCCAACCCCTGCCTGGGTCTCTTACATGATTCCACAAAAAGCTCCGTGTTCTGTCAATTTCTCAAGCAAGGTCACTGGGTACACACCCTGGTGAAAACTATATCCGGAGCTAAGACTGTGTGCGATGGATGGTATTAGCTGCCAACCTTAGAGCCTACAATCTCCTGGAAGCGGAGTTTCAGTGGGGGAGTGTCTAGATGAAGTTGGCCTGGGCACCTATGTCTGTGGGAAGTTATCTTGATTAGTGGGGCAACAGGCTGGTTGGATGGCTCCTTTTCCAGTGTGAGCAGTGTGCATGCACTCATTCCCTGCTCTCTGTCCTTGATTGTGAATGTGTGGTGATCAGTGGCTTCTACTTCCTGCCCTCTTGCGGCCCCCTCCCTCGCCAGGGACAGAAAGAAGAATTGTAAGTCAAAGGAACACTTTTTTCCCTAAATTACTTTGTGTCAGGATATTTTATCGCAGAAACAGGAAACAAACTAAAATGTTACATGTTGTTTTTTTCTATCTTTCCCCAATTCCTTCATTGGTATCTGCTTCACATTGCTTCTTAAAAGTCACTGACTTTTGTAGCACCTTAGGGGCTTAAAAATCATGGTCAACACCAACCCCTTTGCTGACTACTCAATCAAAAAAATATTCCCTCTCTTTTATTCCATGGTGAAGCTTTTAAAAAATAACTATATATGTGTGTGTGTGTGTATAAGCAAATGTCTAGCATTGATAGTTTTGATGTGGTTAGTTTCTTTATTATTCCATGAACCAGCATTAAATAATATTAATAATTATGAAATGAAATATATACTTACCCCTGCATAGAACATTTTATTTCGAAAACGACTATTGAATTTCTCTGGATTTGCTTCTGTAGAAGAGGAAAGGTGTTTCTGTTATAGGACCTTTATGAAAGATTGCCACTGCTCTCCCCCTGCCTGGTCTCTACCCTAAACACCCCTAGGTCCAACTCTGCTCTTCCCATTCCCCTAGTACCAGGCCAGCTGCTCCCATTTCCAGGTGGGCCCAGGTATAGCTAGTTATCTGGTGCTAAGAAGTTCAGCTCAAGCCAGCAGCATGGGTGTGAATTGGGGGTGTGTTTGTAACACTGAACATTAGATCCCACCTGTCTTTGCTCTACGGGAATGTCTGAGTATGGGGTCCAGGAACGGGGGCCTAACAAGCTCATCAATATTAAAACTAGACACTTGTTTGAATTTGTTTAGAATCAGAGAATGAGAGGGATCTGGGACAAGGATGGACAAGAAAGGAAGAGATCTGGAGGTGTGTGCTTCTCTCTGATGTCTGTGAGGGTGTGGGGGCTTCTGTAAATGATCTGTAAAGCTTCACAGTGCAGTTAAACAGGATGTATTTGAAGAAGCATCAATAGAAATTTGTTTTCACAGAACACTCTGAACCCACCCCCTTATTCGTGTAGACCTTGGAAGAAATGGAAACGAATGAGAGAAAAATGGAGGGAAGGAGATAAGGAGGGAGGGAGGAAAAGAGGGCTGGAGAGAGGGAGAGAAGGGGGGAGGTCCTGAAAGACCCTATTACACAAAGGTGCAATATGAAAAATGATTTAGTTTTTAGTTTGCCTCTACTGTTATTAAGTTCAAAGAGTCAAAAAGATGAAATAATCCATATCAGAGAATTTTCACAGGAATTCTCAGAGGTTAAGATGTCAGGTTGGCTTACACAAGTAAAGTGCTTCTGTCACACTGGGAAACAACCACAGGTATGACCCCAGGTGGCATCTGCCACAGGAGGCAAGACTACCCAGTTCCACCTTCTAGTCCGCATGGCTCACATTCTTCCTAGTTGAGAAAGGCATCTAGTACCTAAGATCCTCAAGGGCCCAGCTCACTATAACATCAACATAAAAAAACAAATCTTGTCTTAATCTCATTATCTCAAACTTTCTCTTTTATCTCAAGTATCTAAATGATTTGGCTCTAATTATAATCTGTTTATAATGATGATGGAGTTCTGGGTGTAATCCATTAAGCCTATTACAAATGTTCCTTAAATACAACACAAAGGCACCTCATGTGCCATCAGATGGGGGATCCTCAAACTCTGCTTCTGTCTGAGATTAGTCTTGCAGGCTTGGTTGCCAGCCCATTTTAAGCATTTATTTCAGTCCTGCTGTTACCTTCCATGTCTTTTGGGTCTGATGCAAACATATTATTGTATTTTTTAAGACTTATTTGTTTATTATGTATACAGTATACAGAAGTGGGCACTAGATGTCATTATAGATTGTTGTGAGCCACCATGTGGTTGCTGGGAATTGAACTCAAGACCTCTGGAAGAACAGTCAGTGCCCTTAACCTCTGAGCCATCTCTCCAGCCCCATATTAGTGTATTTAACACTATTCATCTGTCCTAAATTTTGTGTTTATGACTCTTCTTGCTTTTGCTGTTAGCAGCCCCGCACACATTGCATCTATGACAAGTGTATCTTTAAAATAGCAGAGAGCGTAAGAAGTGTGGTTCCCACAGTGTCCACAATGCTTTCTGTATACAGACATACAGGGCTGGGTATGGAAACATTTACAGGGCATAGACCACACACATAAATCATATCTAAATTTGAATTCAATAAAAGCATGTATTTTTAATAACCTTTAGAGTTGTAAAGTGTCTCAAGGATAAGTTAATTTTCAATAAGTTTTCCTACATGCTTATTTCTCCACAGGTCTGAGCAGCCCGTATCTGTAGTCAAATGTTTCAGAGAGTTATTATCACACTGGTTGTCACTGATCTCCACCTAATTCACCACTCTCCTCAGAATACCTTGTAATTCCATTTAATGAGAGGGTGCAAATGGAAAGTATATTGTCTTACCTCCTCAGATATCCCATTTATATCCAATTATTGTAATTCAAAGTTCAATATTTGGATATTCTAAACATGCAAAGATTTTTGACCACAGTTAACTGGTAAAACTGGTAAAAGACTTCCCAGGTTACAAACAGACTCATAACACATATAAACAGAATCACAAAACCATTCCAGTGCAGAATACTGCCATAGATTTCGAGGAGGGGGGGACAGATTTACAGGAGGGTTTGGAGGAAGCAAAGAAAAGGGAGAAAATATTGTAATCATATTAATTTCAAATACAAAAGCAGCTGTTGTTCAACAGTGCTTTTTAAAAGGCACTGAGTTGTTTTAGACAATATTTCAAAAAACTTTCAAGCTTTAAAAATATTTGTTTGTTTGTTGTTTATCTTGTGTGTCATGAAAAAAAGAGGTCACCAGATTCCCCTGGAACTTTCATTTCTAGGAGACGGTGAGCTGCCAATGTAGATGCTATAAAGTAAACTCAGGTCGTCAGCAAGAAAAGTAATCGCTCTTAGCATCTGAGCCCTCATCTCTACAGCCCCCTCGAGTTTTCGGTTGTTATTGTTTTTAAAATCAGTATGTAGAATAAGAGATAAGCAATCAATCTTGGTGGCATATGCCTTTAATTCTAGCACTCAGGAGGCAGAGCCAAGGGCATCTCTGGGAGTTCATGGCCAGCCTGGTTCCAGGAAGGCCAGAAAGTCACAAAGCCAAAAAGCCAAAAAGCCGAAAAAAAAAAAAAAAAAAAGATAAGCAATCCTATAGTTTTAATTTTCTTATCAAATATGAAATAAGTAGTTGGAAATGTCAGTACATTTATTACTTATGTTTCATAAATAATGCAATATAATCTTACTGATCCTGGAGAAGCTTTAGAATCTAGAGTTCTTAAGCATGAAAGTCTTTAGTGTTTCTTCACTTTTACTATTTAAAAATGTACAAGGACTGGCTAAAACATGCTCTATGTGTATGACTGATTGGATTCACCTGATCTTACTTCCAACCTGCCTTTGATGACATACTGAAAAACAAAATCAGCTCACATTTAAGACGGAGAGACATGAGCCCCAATGCTGTACCCAAGGGAAAATCATCCTGACTGTTCACTGCACTCATGTTATCTACAAGAACATTTTCCCAATCTGTTTCTTGGCAAGCAAAGCTCTACACACTAGAGTTTTTCAGCTGGTAACCAGGCACACACGTGTGGATTCAGTTTGCCGGTACATGTGGTATGCTTCTTTACTCTACTTTCAAATTCTTTACTAGCTCATAAGCAGATGCAGTCTGCCTGAGGCAAACAAGGAAGGCATTTGCAAGTATAAATATTACAACACACTCACAAAATATTAGATATAAACCCAGAAAAACTTACATATCTTACATATTTTTTTCATTGGTTACTTACTCAGTTTTTGTATTTTTATGTTTTTATTAATAGTTATAGATAAAAATGAGTTTCATTATGACATGTTCATATGTGTATGTAATATATTTTGATCATATTCAGCCTGCATGACCATGTTCCCCTCTCACTGAATCTTTCTCTTCTCAACTAGTCCCTCTTCTATTTATATGATTTTCTTTTCCTAAAGGGGTGTGTGTGAGAGACAGAGAATCAGACAGATAGAGACAGAGAGACCTTGAGTTTTATTAGTGTTTCTCACAGGGTCATGGGTAAGGATTTGTTTATAGGACCTTGAACACCTTACCAGTAGTTACACCAGTAAAGAAAATGTCTCCCCCACCCCATCAGCCATTAACTGCCTCAAGGAGAGGCAGAGTCTTGTGAGCCTCTCTCCTTTCCACAATAGGATGCAGACTGGCTCAATCTTCTGCCTGTCTTGCACAGTAAATCACAGCTTTTGTGTGCTCAAGAATGCAGTGGCCACTCATGCTCAGAGGACGTGTTCCATAGGACTCCACTCTTTCCTCTGACTCCTGAATCTTTTTGTTTTACTACTCCAGAAATCCAAAACAAGATGCTGTAATCTATGCCTAGGGTTACATGACCACTTTTAATTCCAGATTTATATACTTAAAAGAAAAATCTTTCTTTTCAATATTAACTCCCATTAAAGACATTTTAAATATGCCTTTTACCTTTTAAAATGTCGTTTTCACCAATATAATTTTTAAGCACCGTAGAAAACCCATTCATCGTGTATCTACTTTTCATTTACCTCACCCTGAGGACAAGCAAGTGTTCCTCTGTACTTTTCATTTTTGTCTGGTATGATTTTTATTTGCATTAACTCTTATCTATTATCACATTTCTTCCTTATCTTCCATGCATATTACTCTTACCCTTTCTGGAAATTTCATCCACCTCTGCCAACCATCCTGCTACACACCTAATAGTTTTCTGTTTGCACAACTCATATATATATTCCTTCTATTGATACTTAAAAAAAAAATCAATGGGATTGTCCTCCAATGGAACATTCCAGTACTGTAACAAACACTTACTGATAACATTGGACTGTGAGCTGGTAATAAAAATAAACAAATAAGATGGGGAGACATGTCTGGAAATGAAAGATAAGATATCACTGAAAGTGTCTTGACATGTCCCCAGGTTCACCCTCACCTTTAGATGTGAGCTGAATTTTTTTCTTTAAAAAAAAAAAAAAGATGCCATCCTGGGCATTTAGAGTTATTATTGGTTAGATCAAATCAAATGATACAGGCATCCAGTGTGCTCTAATCAGTTCTTCTGTCTGTGTAGCAGTGTAATGACTACACATGACAGGAGTACACTGACATGATGAGTGGATCTCACACAGAAACCCAAGGTAGAAGGTTTGAGATGGTGAACATTTCTCAAGGACAAGCTGCCTAAGCCTTGGTGCTTCAACCAGCAGCATGCAGCCGGTCTCGGCACCATCTTCAACCAGGATGAAACATAACAGCCTCTTCAAGGAAAGGTACTTTTTGTGGTATGAATCATGGAAGTCACACTATCTGCATGCCTCTGTATATTTAGAGAAAGTAGCAAGTTCTAAATTGATTTATATATAGCCTCCTTTAGAGCCATAAGTGTATTTTCTGACCTTGTGCATAAGGTTCAGCTCCTCTGAATCATAATTTCTATGAAGCAGCAATAAGGAAATAGTTGATCTTTAACTAAAAGTTTGATGTGTCCCAAAGTGTGACAATTTCATTCACACCGCTGTTAAAATGAGACCTGAGTTTGCCACTGACAACTACACACACTGTTAACACACCTAAGCATTAACGTATTAGGATATTTTCTATGTACTCCCTCAAGTACTGTGATAACACAGCACTGATGAAAGTACTGGGCATTACTCCAAAAGAAAATTACATGAGCAATCCCATTCCATCTCCAAATTCTCTCCCCAACATTGTGCTTTCTGATGCGTTATGTAGCAGGAGTCCATCAAGGAATGCTCTGGCCACTTTGGGAAGAATCAGCACTCTATTTCCAACTGAGTGAGGTACACTTCCAATCACATCAAATACAAACCCAGACGGTTACATTTCCCCCCTTTATCCACAAAGTCAACAAAATACTAAGATTGCCTCCACTCCCTGCCTGACTTTCAACTGATAATTCTAAAACCACCTGTATAGCAACAATCCTAATAAGTTTTCCCAAAATTAATGTGACTTTAATTGTCCCTTCTAAAAGAAATACTATATAAGTAGCTATGCGAAGAACTGTCCATTTGATGGAATGTTTCCCATCTATGCCAAAATTTTTCTCTACAGTTAACATTTTTAAAATTCTGCCTTCATGCAATTGTTATTTGTTATCCATTACAAGTAGATGAGCTGGCATAATTCCTATTTAGAGTAACATATTTTCATGATATTACCTATCTATTTTTTTTCCACAATGGCTCTCATGAGACTTTGAGTTACTCTTAAGGTATTTTGCAGCAAACTGTACAACTTTTGTCTTGAAGCCTCAAATTGCAAGCAGGTGGAGCTCTCAATGTCACATATCCTAGCTGAGGAGCTATTAGCAGTTAAGAAAGGGAAAGTGAATCCTCTTTGGAGGGATGCCCAAGGAAAAGCTGTCCATGTGTCCTGGGATGGCCCCACACCCATGTGCACCTGGGCAATATTCATCAGATTCAGTTGGTAAGGGGCAGAGAGGCCTAGGAAGACTGAAGTATTAGAGGATATGTTATGAGCATGGGCAGTCATATGTATATATGTGTGTGTATGTGTGTGTCATATATATATATATAATATGCTGACTATCAAAGAATAAATAAAATATTAAAATATAAAATGAAACACTAAGCCTTAGTAATCAACTTCTAAGGTTAATGTTTAGAATTTGGCATATGTTGGTCATCTGGTCTCCTTTTCCAAAATTCTTTTGTAATCCACATTTCTTTGTACTGTGGTATCTCTGTGTGTTCTCCTCATTCTGATACATAAAAAAATTCCTCCTTAGCACAAAGGTGCATATAATTAGAACAACTTTCAGAATTATTAGGCCCCAAATCAGATTCTCTCGAATGAGCTTATCCAGTTAGCCTTCTTTTCACATCAGGGTGCCTATTTTTGGAAATTCCTGTATTTGTAATATTGTGTTGTTTAACAGGTATTGTTAAGAAATTCTGGAATCTTTTTATTAAGAAGTCCACATACATAAGACCTTAACAATGAGGAAATGAAAAGAAATATAGTTGGAATAAAAAAATGCTTACTATTTACTGGCCAAATGAACTTTCTTTAAACAACAAGAGAAAAATATATATCACAGAGACCCTACAGAGGTCCCTTGAATATCTTTCTCCTGACTAGGCTGTGGAGGAATGGGCCAGATTGAGGGTATTACTGATATGAAACATTCAAAGTTCTTCTGTTAGCCATCTATTCTGCCTGTGATTGTCTAGCTTTTTGGAAGGAAAGCAGACAGCAGTTCCTCAGTGTTAGGTGCTGCTGTTCTTCTTCCTTAATGCAGAATTCAACTCCACAGACACTTTCTCCGAATGGCCTCAGTGAGCCTCAAGGACCAGACTTGCTGGACCCCGTTAGGGCTCCATAGGTTTGTGCTTTGGCTATATTTTGAATTCTAATCATCTGAACCTTAGTTCTCCACTGTGGGTGTGTAGAGTGTAAGAGATTTTTCTTTGCCTCACCACAATCTGAAGTTTGGGGTTCTGGTTTTCAGTACTCTGTATCTCAAGTGTGGAGTTTTGATACTTTATCCCTGCAGAGCCTCAGGAAGTGAGGGAAAGAGTTCCCCTTAGTAACTCTGACTTCCATCTCCCAAGTTTCAGACATTACATAACTATGTCTCAGTTACATCTAAACACATTTACGGGGAACTAGGTACCCACACAACTATAGATCAAGGCAGAGGCATAGAGTATGGACCTATAGACAGAGTATAGGAGATGGAGGAAGGAAGGAGAAAGGGAGGGAGGGAGAGAAGGAGGGATGAAGGGAAGAGGCAGGAAGAGATTGTGACCAACCTATACCCTAAATTTTCCCAGTTCTGAATAACTAAGAAAATTCCGATGAACTATTTTACTATTTCATCATTTTCTCATGCATTTCTGAATTTAATTTTCTATGATATATAGTATCATTTTAGTTTTTAAAATATTTTTATTTTTCGAAAATTTCAAATGTGTCCAAATGTATCATGACTATGCCCACTTCCACTCCCCTGATTTGGACATGCCGGAAGCCCTCCAGCACATCTCCCAATTTTATGTGTAATCCCCTGAGTCCAGTTAGTAATCAGCACTGCACACAGATTCAGGATTTTCCACTGTGTCTTGTCCAAGCTACCAGGGACCACAACCCCAGAGAAAGGGCTCTCCCTTCCTCAGTAGCCTTCAGCTGCCAATTCATCTCATGAACTTTCAAAACGTGTTCTCCCAGAGTCTTGAACCCACATCTTCTTCTTACCGGAAGTTGTGACAGCTTCATCCCACTTGTCTCATCCAGTGAAAGCTCTAGAACCTTCTTAGCCATCTCACTGCTATCCCACTCCCTTCTAACTAAAAGTCCCTCCCATGTGTCAGCACAGCTATTTGCTCCCTTTCCAGCCTTCCTATCACATTTCGAGGGCTCTGTATATCAAGTATTGAACTTTAATCTCTGCTGGCTTGTGAAGCTAAGTGCAACCTAATTAGTAAAGAAATCGTTACCTAAAAATTTTCTTTCCTTCAGAATTTCCATTCAAAACTGAGGAGGTACCTTAGTGGCAGGGACCTCACCTACCATGTGCAAAGCTCTGGTTTTGATCTTCAGAACATAGTCTAAGAGTCACACTTAAAGATTAATATCCTGTGACTTGGAATGGACCTCTGTCCCTGACCTTGAGCTTGTAGATAGCTAGATCTGTAGTCTCCATTTATAGTAAACTCCCATCTGGTCCAGCTCCCAGGGTCATCATCATGACGATGAACAAGAGAAGCATGGGGCATGCAGGTGATATGCAGGCAAAGGGAACATGTAGGACATGGCTGGAAACTTCTTCCCAGGAAGACAGAAATGGAAGATGTCCTCACCTCGAGATTCATGGAACTCCAGGGTGACGTGAGCATCAAATCCAAGGCTGAAGTAATTATTGAAGACATTCAGAGGAAGCTGCAAGAATGGACCAATGTGAAGGTGACATTATTCATAGTCAAAAGAAGATACCAGCCTAGACCCAACAGCAGGCCCTATCTCTGAGGGAACCTGTGAAATACAAATCAGTCCTATCTTGCCAAAGAGTGGGTTTATGGACAAGACACAGGCTCTTGAATTAACTCATTAGTGAAAGCTCAAACAAAGAGATCTCACAAATCATAAGTTAAAAAGGAAATTTGTATAGGATACAAATATAAATTACTAAGTAAGTGTCACATTTATGCGTGGTGGAATAATATAAGCTGGGGAAGGTGGCTCATTTGTAAAAATCTCAATACAAAGAGAGATTAATTCCATGGATTTAGAAAATAAACTCAATTGCTAAATCCAAGAAAATTTTCCTAATAATTGGATGTGCTCTTCTCAAAAGTTTTATATTCAACAGATAAATACTACAGCCTGAAATAAACAATTTACATGTATGTAATCCATTTTTAAAGGGTTTTTTATTTTGTTTTTACAAACCTCATATAAGAAATAAAGCAGTGAGAGCCATTGCTGATAGAAAAAACAAGAGCCATATATATGATATATTATTATATCATTATATGAGAAATATCTAAAAACATATAATTCAGATTCCCACTTAATTAATTAAGCCAGAATCTTTAATATGACAACCACAATAGCCATATAGAGCACACATAGTCTCTAACTTTTTCTCCTGTGCTTTTTGAGAGCCCAATTTTTCTTGTAAGCTAGCCAGAAGAAATGCCATGAAGCCTGAAAGCCCCGATTGAAACTGCAAACATGATGTCATCTAAAAGCTTCAGTTCAATCTTAGAACAACCAGAAAAGCACATAGAAAGTTAAAGAAAAGAAAGAATAATTCCCCCACATTTCTTCCCATGGCAAAGAATGCTAGGTAAATACTAAATTAATAGACAATGTCCTTTAGATTTACACCCCAAATTCAAATGCACCCCTTTGTTACTGGAAGTAAGTGTTGAAACTTTTAACACTTTTAAAATTTCAGAGTCATTTGTTAATGTGTTGTTACATACTTTTTACTGATTGGGAAGATTTCCTGGTAAGCTGCAGGGAGAGCATTGTTTCGTTAAAAGAGAGGGTAGATGAGGACACCTCTGATTAATGTTTCTGGTGGAAAGAAAGGGAGGAACCCACACTGAAGCTCCTGAGACTAAGCCTTGATGGGTCAGGAGCTGCACACCAGCCCTTAGAACTGGAGATTCAACAAACTACAGTCAAGAGAAACTCAAGCTTCGAGGCAATGCCAAAATCATGTCTAACTCTCTTGGCTTCGGATTTGAGTCTGTCCAGTCCTGCATTTAAACAAAACCCCAGCCCCTGTAAGGACAGCTTGGGGATCATGCCAAAAGCACAGAGACTTTTTACCATTTATATTACTTTGGCTACAATTCTAACCCACGTCTTAGCAGCCACTGATAGCTAAGGAAAACATCTGGTCACAATTCCCTAAGTAATATTCCAATTTAGTCTGTTTTTAAGGTATTCACATTTTCCAGGAAAATGTTCCCCAATTTTCTACATATCCCCAAACTCCAGTCCCAAAGCCCTTTAATTATCTGAACTGACGTACTCTGGCTGCATCAACGAGTCTTTCCATTTCTTAGGCTTTTGGGAAAAGAGTTAAATTGAAGACCTAGCCAGTCCACATTTAGCAAAATGACCTGAATTTTTCCATTTCAGTAAAGGTCCCTCTCCTTCTACTTCGGTGGTTTTCTATCCAATCTCAGTTAAGTCAAATAAACAGTTAAAAGTATCACTTATGTTGATATTTAAATAATGTTCAGTTGCGAACTCAACTTTAAGTGAGCCATCCTGATGTCTAATAGAGGGTTTATTAATGTTGGGAGTAGAGTTAGGTGAAAAACAATGGAAATAAGGAAAGATATATAAGCCAAACATGACATTTGAGTGAATCCAAACTAGCAAGGATGTGACTTGAGATATAGGTATGGGGGCCTTATCCCTACATTAACTTACTCCAAATCTCTAGAGAGAGATATAACCTTTACTCTAAGGAATGTACCAGAAGATTCTTATGCCTACAAAATGGTGGGCACAGTATCATGGAAGAAAAGCAGAAGTTACATGAAGGGCATGTCTACTCATCGACATACCAAGTTAATCAGAGATCCAGGTCGGAACTTAGATGATGAAGTGAGGCTGCACAGTAGTTAATCTATAGCAATGGCCTTGCTTTGGTTTGGGTTGTTTTTGGTTTTGGTCTTCTTCTTCTTCTTCTTCTTCTTCTTCTTCTTCTTCTTCCTCTTCCTCTTCCTCCTCCTCCTCCTCCTCCTCCACCATAAATGCTCAGTCACCAAGGAAAATCCCCAAGATAGACTACATATTCATGCTATATCAAGTCCCAAGCAGATGAGGCAGTTGGCTACACTAAAGAGATGCTTGACGTCAGGCCAGCAAGCTCTAAGGTTTTCCTTCTACCAAAAGGCCATGTGCCTGGTGCTTAGGAACATACAGATACTCCATCTTCTCATAAGCTGTTTGCATCTAGCTCAAGAGATTAACAAATGTTTACATGCTTTCCTAGTGTGAGCTGAAGACAGAGAACAGGTCCCTGCGCTCTGGATCAAGTATAATATCTGAGTCCTGAAAGGTTTGTGGCTGGAGATCAGGGAGGGACAGTATATTCACAGACTTAAGGGCCAGAATCCCAAGGCTATCCTGCTATCTTCTAGAAGACAGGAGTCCATCAGTGTGTCTTAAGGAATGTGTGTCCTGTCATTCAGGTGGATGCCCAGTGCTCCATCAGTGGAAGATTCTCTCTCTCTCTCTCTCTCCCTTCCTCTGTTTATCACTATTTTTAATTATCTGTATGCATTATTTGTATGTCCATACATGCAAGTAACTACAGATGTCAGAAGAGGATGCCAGGTCCCCTGGAGGTGGAGTTCCAGCAAATGTGAGCGACCCAACACAAGTGCTGGGAACTGAACTCCAGCCCTCTGCAGGATCAGTGAGTACTCCTAACTGCTGAGCTACCAATCAGGCCCCAAAGGAAAAATGGTCTAACCTTACACACGCCATCTTCAAGTTCTTCAGGTGGCAAGTCTGGGTTTCTCTCCACGTGGAGGTTCCAGCGGTCCAACTGTACAATGGTCCCATCTTCCACCTGGCACAGGATCTTGGAAACAGGCTCATCAGTGTAACCCTGAGGACAGAATCACAGTACAGACCCTTGCTGTCTGGATCAGAAAGCCATAGTTAATGCCATACCAAGAAGGCATAGTTATCCATAGTCCTGTTGGTTTTAAAACATAAAGTCTGGAGAAGTGAACTGTTTTCTCCCGCTAGGCACATGAAAAATAATGCTTAAAAGATAGCACATGGAAGCATTAGCTTTGCCTGAGCTGAGCTGAGCAACAACCTGCTGGCACCAAGAACCAGTGGACATGTGCTTTATGACTGCTTCTACTGGAGTGAACATCGAGATTCCTGTGCCTCTTGCTGGAGGATGTGGGGGCCATACATAAGTGAGTGTGGAAAAGGAGGAAGCATAGAGGAGACTGATGTTCCTATTTCATTCACCAGTCCCAGATCATGTGTTGGGAGGCCACTCATTCATCTGTGGCCTGAGGCAGCAGGGCCTATGGGGCAGAGCTCTCCTGGAGAGCTGTTAGTGACAGCATGGTCACTCAGGAAAGTCACACACTGGATGTGGACAGAAGAAAATGATATGAGTAACAGTTTTAGTTACTGTTAGTGTGCTTGATTTTATTTCAGTATTTAAAAGGGGAAAAAAAGTACAGCAAAATATAAACAACCAAAAATACTTTGATAGGTTAATTCTGCTACAGTCAGATCAATGTCTGCCATGGATCCGAAGATGACTGTCCTGTGAAATGAAGGCCAGGCAATGTCCTAGTAAGAGGGGCTTAGAAAGCTGGCAAGAAGACATGTTAGTATCTCTAAAAAAATATTTTAATTTATGCTTCCACTACTTCACACATGTGTGTAATGCCTTTTGATCATGCTCACCAGCCACTACCCCCTGATATTCCTCTTTTATGCCCCCAGACCTCTTCTTCCCAAGCCCCTTTTCAATTTCCATGTCTTTTTTTAATGGTCCACTGAGTTTAATTAGAGCTTCTTAGATGAGCATGGATGTGGGGTTATTAATTAGAGCATGAGCTATTTCCCAGGGACTATACCACTGAAGAAAAATTACTGCCCTCAGCAGCCTTTAATACCAATAGTTCCTGGGCTAGGCATGTTAGTATCATGTGGCTTCTTAAATCTTAGTAAAATAAGATAGATATGCACATAAAATGGCTAGTTAGTGACAGAAGGGGACTTCCCTCACAACTTCCAGAGAATGGTCTACCATGGGAAGGGCAATAGGAAATGGTATCATCAATGTTACAATAACAACAATCAGAAAATCCCCATGTTCAAAAGAAGCAGTACCTGTCTCAAACAATAGGTCTGAAATCTAAACCAGATTTGCAATTATGGCCAGGGCCAAGGGTCAGAAGAAATATAAATTTTCAAGATTCTTTCACATGAACACTTGAGGTCAACCCACCCAGCGTGTCCTAGTGGATGCCTCAGCAATCACCCTGTCTGTGTATTAAACATGTGTTTCTCTCATACCCAACTTCTCGCTCCCTGGCCAATTATAAGTCTAAACCAAAGAAGCTACAAATAAACAAGGCAATTCATGTCTAACTTGTCCCTGGACAGATGCACTTTACTGCTTCTAGCAGTAAGCACAGAGTGTTCTGGGGGTATGGTTTGCTCTTCCAAGGTAGGAACAGCTGCCTCCAGTTCTTACCCCACCCCAGTTGAGTGTCCGAGCCAGATCATTCCCCGTCCCCAGTGGAAGAACCCCCACAGGAGGCTGTGGACTCAGCTGCAGTTCATCCAGGATGGAGAGGATCCAGCCCACCTACAGACACATCGGGGACCAGAAGAGAGAAAAAAGAAAGACATAAGTCACCAGGAAGGAACTCACAGAAGGAGGCTGGAAAGGTCAGAACACTTAAAACATTTGTTTAATCCAGCAATCAAGGAACAGAAAGCCAACTGACTTCAAGTGATTTCAAAATGGTCAACCTCTTAATAGGAAAAAGACCAAGTCATGTACAGTCTATTATATAAGCAAATTGGGACCCATTCATCTGAATGTTTATCTAGATATGCACTTTAAAATTTAGGGGAATTTCAGGCTATTTAGAGGGGTAATATAGCAGTATCAGAGAGAATATAAAACTCAGAATCAGACTAAATTTCAATGTTGGTTCAGACAGACTGCAGAACCTTGATTAAATTGCATAGCTTACACAGACCTAGTCATCTGATTTTCAAAATGAGATAATGATACCCATCTCACAGGACCATTTAGAGCTTGAACTTCAATGAATATAAAGCCATAACCTTATCTATGGCCCATGAAGACACTTATCAGATGACTCTTTAAAACATCATTTTGGAAATCCATAGTATTTTCTTAACTGTTCCTAAATTCTCTTTAATAGTTCACTATGAAAATACAATTATTTGTGAACTTAGTGTCTAATATACATTTAGGCAGAAAGTACCCACTTGCACACTGCAATCACGTGCCCCACTTAATCTTTGTTCTTGTTGAAATAATGCTTTGAATTATTAAATTTAAGACAAACAGCTCTAAACCCAAAAGCAGCAAAAAGAAACTTACAAATCATTATGATGTCACACAGACCCACATTGCATAGGTCTTCATGAGAATACTCAGCTATAACTTTCATAGTGAAACTGCATAAGTCATGAAGAGATTACCTTAAAAGTGATGGCTTTACTTCCCTATTGCATACTAACCAATTTTATCTCAAATTTAGAAAAAAAAAAAAAAAAAAAGGTCTTGCTATAAACTACATAATTCTTGGCCTGCAGATTTTATCCGCCCCTGCTCCAGAGTGTGCTGGGACTCTTGGCCTATTCTCTGATCGATGAGGTTTATTATCTCAGTGGTTTGTTCATTCAAGAACTCAGCAAATCAGTGACACATTTTTACTCTATACTTGTATGGGTGTCGTGATTTTTCTTTAAACAACATACTAGCAGTGCATTTAATGAGCCCTACCAACTATATGTACCACAGAGCAACTGAAATAATAAGGAGATTTCATGAGTTGGGCTATGATAGATAAAACAAAATGGCTGCCCTCAGAATTCACACTAATAAAAGAAGGTACACTGATTCTAATCTCCATGCTATCCCCAAGAAAAGTCCTTTAACAAATCACATTATTAAAATTCAGAAGTGTCAGGATGAAGTCATTAATAATGTGAACATAAAAGAGTCTATAAAACAGTTTAATTTTAGTTTCTACTTTATAAGAGACTGAATGGCGGGGTGACATTAGTGTGGAATCATTCATACATTAGAGCTGCCATTCCTAATTAGGTAAGACTGACAGCAGTCGGTAGGGTCAGTCTCTTCACCACTGCAGAGTAATATGTTTTCATAAAGAGTTGAGCCAGTGGACTGGCTGGCATATGTCTGTAATTCCAAACTCCTCAGCATGCTGAGAGAGGAAGATGGAAAGATAGGCCAGCCTAAGCAACATGTGAGGAAAAACTAAGAAATCAAGAAAAACTCAAATAACGAGGTGTCTCAGATATAGACCAATGATAAATCACCTGTTAGGCATGCCCAAAGCCTTAGGTTCAGTTCCTGACATTGCAAAATTACTAAACAAATTGATAACACTACTCTCAGTTCTAGAAATAGCCTGACTCTCTTAGAGGCATCAGTATGTGATTTGGGTATCTCTGGAACTATGAAAAGCTCAGAAACAGATAAACCAAAGCCAAGTATGTTAGCACACATCTGGAGTCCCGTTTACCCAGGAACCTGAGGCAGAGAGGACTGCCTGAGCTCCGTAGTGCAGCGTGGGTAACAGTGAGAGCTACTCCTGTCACAAAAGAAAAGGAAAAAACAAAACAACAAACAAATAAGCAAAAACCAAGAGGGAAGGAATTGGTGAATCAATCCAGATAACTTGAAGATTTTTCACCTAGAACCAGAAAGACCTCGTGATTTTTCCAAAGCAAATGCAAAGGCAGAGTGAGAGTTGTTTCAACTTTGATTCCATCTAAAATCTTTTCTACTCTAGTGATCCCTTCCCAGGATGTGAGCCTTGCCAACTACCATGAAAGCCCAGAGACATGCTCACTTTCTAGAAAGACATACCATGGCATTCACTAAAGATGATACACTAAAAATATAGACCTTTATAAGTGTTCAAAGCTACTCGTGGACCACCCTTAGACAGTGACCTGGGTTTCTTTGGCTCTTCTTGTATACACAGTCCCAGACAAATGTTCCAAATGCTAACTCCATTTTCACAGCTCTTCTGGATATCATTTAGGTACCACGGAAAGCACTGCTAAACACAGTGAGAAATGAAAGTACTAGGGAACTACAGAAAGCAAGTGGAAGGTCACCCAAGAGGCCACAAGCATTCAGAATGCTCCAGGCAGACACAAAGAGCACTGAGGAAAGCCAGATCTGTAGGCATGCAACAGAGCTCAGAATCTCATCCAACACCTCATCCAGAAAAGACAAATCAGAGTGCCCCAAAGCCTCTCTGAGAGATGGTTATGCACACTCCTCTTTTCCATCTCTAGATTTAAGAAATTGTTCTTATTTTAGTTGGTCTGTATTTCTGTTTCCTTGGGAAGATAGTCATATTAGTGTACCCTTACATCTGATTTTACTCTAAACACAGAAATGACAGAGGAAAGAGATGACAAAGACATGTCTTCTTTGCCCATACAAAACGCAAAGGGTCCAAGGTGAGATAAAGGTTTGGAACAGCCTGCCTCTTATTCTTAGGAGTGGAGGAATCCAGTTTGCCCTCATCTAAGAATGAGGAATAAACACACCCCTGCTGGTAGAAAGATGTAGTGGCACTAGTGCCCTCTTGACAAGGAAAAGAATGGTTGAGACAGAGTGCAGATGACCATTGCTGGAGGCCATGGCCTACAGAACTATGACTTGGCTCTATCTGGAAGAAACAAACCAAGGCTCTGTCTGGCAAACAGGCCAGCCTCCCAGGACCTCAGGGATGTCCTTCTAGCAGGGAGCCTCCACCACCTACAGCAAACACGGCTCTAGTCTGATAACTTCCACTACTCTGTAAGAAAAAAATAGGGATGGAAAATGAAACACAAACAACTGCCTGTGGACATGAGCCCACAAAGAGACCCTCTAAATCACCGGAAGGCTAACACTAAAAGGGACAGAAAATAAGAGGATCAGTCACAAACTGCAAAGTTACAAATGACTTTGAGAAGTGTCTGGTGACTTCCTGGGATGAATGTAACAGCTGCCAATCAAACCTTCTCAGACTCAGTGGCAGCCTGCTTTCTCAAAAGAGTTCCTCAAGAATTCTGCTTGGTCTGCACTCAGCGCCACACAAAGCCTGACATGATGCATTTCATACCCTCATTTTGTCTCAAAAGGACTAAGCATAATTCTTCAGACTTGCATACACAAAGATGTTTTTACCTTACAAACTGGATGTGCATGTATTATGTATGTGCATGTTCCTGTTTGTGCCTCTGTGTGTGTCTACATGCAGGTGTGCATGTGTATTTTTTAATCTTCTTATTTCATTGATCATATAGTTTTCCTTGACTACAAGCAGACCATCTTGTATTCATTGCTATTATCATCATCAAATGGCATCATATGCCCTTTACAACACTGTTGTTGTCTTGCTATTCTCATGGACACCCACTGCTACACAGATGTCCCTCTGGCTGAAGTGAATCAGCATCTACTCTTGGAGCAGTCACAAACTGTTTTTTTGGGTTCTTTTCCCCTTCCCAAGAAGTATTCAGCATCCAATTGCCCAGAAGGCAGCACAGTGGTGGAGCAGAGAGCATAGGAACCAGAATTAGACACTGGCATTACAAGTGAGCTCCAGTGGGTACTACTAGAAGGTCAAATCACTTCCTCATCTTTAAAACAGAAAGCAACTACTACGATTGCACTTCACTGTCATTTTCTCTCTAACATGTAGACTTTGCTTTGAGCATGCCTGACAAGTAAGAAATGCAAACCAACATCAGCTGCTGCACCCAGATGTTTTCTTCCTGTCTTCCTACTTCACCAAGGAAGATCACTTCCTAGAAGCAAAATGCCATCTTCCCACTACTCTACTCGAAGAAAGTTGGGCCCTAAACTTGAAAATCAACCTCACTCTTGCCTGTCCTTAAACCAAAAGGTCTGTTTTTTTGTTTTTGTTTTTGTTTTTCAAACTACAAATAATACCAGAAGCCAAGCTTTCCTGCCATAGAGTGAAGCCATCGGAGATAGACACAAATATGTAGCAGTAGCAGGAGAAATGAAGAATCATGGGTAACACCCTATGTGTTTGTCCTTATGAAAGCAAATCTGAATTATAGAAAAGATCTTCAGGCCCCAAAGCTGTTCTGGTGGAGGGCACTGCCTCCCTGGTTGTAATCAGAGGCTTGCTGTTGCCATGACCCCAGATTTTAGACTTCAAGCTTTCACATAGGTTCTGTTTTACTGGACTTTAATGTTCTCCAAATTATCAGTGCCAGCCTACTGGCACTCTTCTAGTTTATTATTTAATTCAATATAACACACAGCACTTACTATACTTTCCCCAGACCAGTGAAGAAAGTTATCCTGATTGAGCCAAAACATTTCCAATTTGCAGAGTTCTGCCCTTCCTTCATTAGGAGCAGCAGGACCGACAGATTGGGAACACCAGGTCCTCCTGCCTCGCCTCTTGCCTGAGCAGGCACAGCAGCACTGCAGCAGCTGGCCAATGCTGCCACCACCTGCCTGAGCTCAGCTCTAGCAGTCACAGAAGGACACCAATAATATCTGCTTCCCACAGTACAGTGACATCAGGTGGGACTGGGGAGCGTGCATGACAGGGAATAGACACTTTTCTCTAACTGAATGGGCATTCCCTGACTTGCCTTGTATGCAGCAAAAAAGAATGAAAGACACATGTATCGGAGAACGACAGCGACATTCCTTCACTCTCAAAGAAAAGAAAGGGCCCAGCATTGGACTCTGACAGATACACAGTCAGCCTTAACCTTCTGTAGTTAGACTATAGATTCTAGAGGGTCTGTATCAAGGATTTAAAACACTGTGGACTAATGTTTTCAAGCGAACATTCATGTCTATACTGCAGATACATGTTTTCTTCTTGTCATGGTTCCCTAAAACAGTAGTTACTTACATAGCACTTATATAGCAAAAGAGATTATGCATAGTCTAGAGATGATTTGGGGTACATACAAGAATACACGTAGGTTCCACACAAATGGTACATTATTTTACGTGAAGGATTGTACATCAGCCAACTGGGTATCTATAAGGAGTCCTAAAACCAGTCACCCAGGAAGGCCAAGGGAGATCTTATTTATCATTATTCTTTTAATATTTTATATTCTTAACTTTTAATTTATGAACTTCATAACTTACTACAAAGTCTAAAGAAATGTGATTAAGATTAATCCAGGAAAAAAATCAAGACAAAATAAAGTGCATATTTAGGACATTCGTCTACTCCCTAATACGGATGAACTCTTGCTGAGGACACACCACATGTTTTCTCATGGGAGGGTGGAATACAGAGAGGCAGAGGCCAAGGGAGGATAGGAGGCCCTGTTGTGGTCTTGTCTAGCTTGTCTTGTCTCTATCATTTCTGCCCTGTACTCCCACCCATTCAGGAACAGGGGTCACCTATAACTCTTGGTCTAGAAAAGAAAAATGAACAGGAAGTAAGTATGAAATGAATGGCAAATGTCAACCTACTTGTAGATATTTAATAGGACTCTAAGAGAACTAACGGTGAACTGGATGATCCTGTCTATTTCTCCAGAGCCAGGAGTTGGAGAGCAGAGTTCACAGGTTATTCTGTAAGGAGCCACAGTTGGGGTGGGTGCCTGTGGCAGGGATAAGCAAAGTAACCAGCATTGGGCAGTGTGGTTTAACCAGGAGTAAAGACATGTACATACAAATTGGCCAAAGAGTGATTATTTCTAGTTTCTAAGCATGAAAGTTTCAGGATGCTCTTGAGTTGTGTGACTTTTATCTCAGCATAGAGATCAAAGAGGGACCCACATCTCTGTACCTCTATACCTCTGTGCCTATGTACCTATGTACCTCTGACTTAGGCAAACCAGCTGCAAAGAGACCACAACTGTACCATCTAGAGACAAAGCCACTGGCCACTGAATGGCAGGTAAGTCACTAAGAGTGACATATAAAATAGTATGTTTATATTTTGCAAGCTGGAGTGTATTCTATAAATTTTAAATGAAATATGAAACAACATTTGCCTACTTCTTTTAAATTTTCTTCTTTAAAATGCCTTCTAGAGAAAGTCAAACTACAAATATGGTTTAACCATAATGTCCCTGAAGAGCAGTGTTCTGAGCTACTGAACCTCTAGCTTGAGGAACCTTAGAGATCTCAATATGTCTTTGTAGATTTATAACATCACTGAAATAACAGAAAAACCACCTCTTTTATATCTACTTCCAAGTACATTTTTGGGAGGAGAGATCACTTTGTCTCCTTTGTATGTTTTACTAACATACAATCAAAATCACTGATACCAAAGCCTAAAAACTTTTTTCAAAAACAATACATTTCTCATGTTACATAACCTGTTGCTCATTTGACATGGTTAATAGTTAATATGTCAGCAACAGCAGCAGCTGAAAATGTTCCATCTGTGACTCCTCCCTGAGCCCTGTCACCACTTTGCAGAATTCTGACAATGTCTACAGTGACAGATGCGCTCACGAACAGGAGGCTGCATACCCTGTGCCAAATCTGTACCCAACACGCTGGAGAATTACACTCCACTTGCTTAAAGCTTACAACATTCCCCTAAGGATCCACTAGCCTGTGGATTTAAATTTTCTCTTTATTTAAATTATGCCTCCATACAAAATAAAAAGTTTCACATCCCAGTGGCTGCAGAGGTGACTTGGCAATTAAGGACACTGACTGCTCTTCTGGAGGACCAGAGTTTGGTTCCTAGCACCCACACAATGGCTCACAACTATCCATAACCCAGTTCCAGGGTAGACATCTCTCAGATTCTGCCACCTCAAGGCATCAAACATGGTGGACAGGCATACATGCAGGCAAAACATTCATATGCATAAAAAATATTATAACTTCACATTCCAAGCTAGTGATTGCACATGATAAACATTTCATAAACCTCATATGTCTTCACAGACACCTCATTTCAACATGGAAAAAATGAAGTAAAACTGAATTTATTTAAGGTGGATAATTAAAGTTTGATTCTCACTGATGATACAACAGATGGTACCACTGTCAAAAATGATGAACCTATGAAAGTGCTCCAGCCCCAGGGTAAAGATGTCGCTTTCATTTTAGACATGACTACTGCAAGCAGCCATGGGCCCTGAGCACAAATGTGTATTGAGAGTTACAAGACAACTGAAGTTAGGAACACAGATAAAGTCCCTAAGAAGAAAAGAAACCCAGCAAATTAGGAAATGCTCAGAACTGTGTAGCATCATTACCTGTGGAGTCTATGATTAGGACCAGGAGCTGGCAGAAAAGACCTCACTGTGGACAGCAGAAGAAGCAGGTAACAGCTGCACAGCTCACCAACACTGAAAGCTGGCATTGAATCTGGCTACTAGAAGTTCCTCACAACATGACGGAGTTCCACTCCTCAGTCCATGTTTTTCTGTTAGTTTTTTGTCTTTTCCAAATGCCCTATGACTGCATTCTTGAAGACACCATTATTTTCTGGTCTCCAACAAATGTCAATTGTTCATCCTCCTCTTAAAAATTAGCATTCATCTGTGACCTGAAACTCTTGTTTTCTGTTTGTTTTGGTTTTGACAGAACAAACTTCCATCTTTCCACCTATTATCATTTTTCAATTTTCTTTGGGGCTTTAGCTCAAGATCTATAACTATCTTACAAAGGACTAAGCTGGAGGCTCTTTCTATCATGTGAGAATTAAAATCCCATCCTTCAAAAATATTTAACTGATTGTGGAGCATGTGTCAGAACTACATAACACTGTGCTTCTTACATGTATCTGCCCAGCAGGAAAAACAAAGAGGGGGTGGTGGAGGGGCAGATGATGGATATGGGGTGGGGTTGGGGGATGTGAGGCACACTAGTCACTAAGGATCTGCAGCTTTGGAATCATATGTCACCAGACATGTCCTGAAGTTCTATCTAGCTGTCATTGATACTTAAAAGAGAAAAAAGGAGAGTGGACAGCGGACGTCACACAGGAAGACAAGTAGATTCTAAGGTAAGAAGAATAACTGTAGCCAACTCATTCTAATGAGTTTTACCCTTCATTAAACATAGTCAACCTGGGAGTCTGTGACATTACAAATATTACTCTGTATCTAGCAGCGGAGGAGTCATCGGATATAATTCTTAATATTGGAAGCTGATAAAATTCCATTCTAATGTTGCACGTTGGAAAATGGTAGTCCTAGGCTCACTCTGGCATGTTGAGTGCTTGGAAAGACACTGAAAGCAAAGATTTCACTATGACTTTCCTGCGTGCATCCCTTTGCTCTTCGAAGTGGTAAGTCACAGATATCAGAATTCCTCCTCTCCAAGGTGACTTGTAAGCTAAAACTCCTTTCCTTAAAGCAATTCATAGAGTCTAAAAAGACAACTCTTTGTCCTGTCTTTCTGCCCAGGAGCTGGCTATGAAAGCTCCAATGTACAGCATCTGACAGTAGAACATAAGACCCCTATGCAGAAGGAGTTCTGCCCCCCACCTGGGACGAAGGGATACTACAGAGTGCAAGTAGGATCTGAATATGCATCCTTGCTGGGCATCCTCCTCCAGCCCACAGGAGCAAGTCATTCTTTAAGTCCTCCAACTGAAGCACCCATTGCCAATAAAACCTGAATCAGATAAATTCACCACTATTCTCTGCTTGCTTGCCAACTATTCTGGACATCAGCTGTGAATAGGGACCATGACCTTTTAACTCCTGCACTAACATATCCCTAAATATATCTCTGTAGAACCTGTAACCATTACAGATTTAACAGACATGGTAGGCAGAAATCCATTACAAATTACAATCTGGAAAAAGACTAGATGGTTTTGTTACCTATTGCTGTGAAACACACCATAACTGAAAGCATCCTGGGGGGAGGAAAAGATTTATTTAGCTGACACATCTTAATCACAGTCCATTGTTAAGGAGAGCCATTACAGGACCTCAGACAGCAGAAACCTGGAGGCAGTAGCTGAGGCATAGACCAAGGAGCAGTGTAGCTTATTAACCTGCTCCCTGGGGCTTACACAGCCTTCTTTCTCATACAACCCAGGACCACCTATCCAGAGGTAGCACTGCCCATTGATGCCTGGCCTTCCCACATCAATCATTACTCAAAGACAATATCTCACAGCCTTTCCCACAGGCCATTCTGATGTAAGCATGGTCTCAATTAATGTTTCCAATTCCCAGATCCGTCTTGTGTCAAGCTGATAAAAACTAACCAGCAGACATGTTTACAGAACATATGTTTTTCTTTTATGCTACAAGACCTAGAGAATTTTATAGGCTAATCTTGAGGAAGGGTAAACACTATTTCCTGAACTAGGCTATTGCACCCATCATCTTGATGGATCAAAAGAACCCTATTCCAGTTTCATTTACTAGCATATACTATGTATCCAGAACGGTGTTCTGGGAGAGTTCCGGCCTATGAGAGGAAGCCTATCCTACCTTTAAGAATAAAACATCATGATTAGAATTGGTCTGAGATTTTCCAAGATTTCACAGATCTCCATGATTGTAATACTCAGGGGTGACCCAGATTAGTATCAGCCCTACTGATCAAAGCACAGTCTCTGACCTCGGACTTCACGACAGTCCATCCCTAAGCCAGTGCTCAAGGATAGAGCGCTGGTTCTGTATCAGCACCACTGGTGCCTAGCCACTTATCTTGAGCCTCACTATGAAAGATTCATATTTTGCCTGCATCCCTTCTGGCTGTGGCCTGAGCCTCACATCTGAGACTGTACTGGCCCTTTGAGCTCGGGGGCTTAGGTACAACCCAAACTGGCATTCGAAACTGCCTTGACCAACAACACTCCAATTTTAGCCAGCCTAGTGTGGAACAAGATTCCATTTGCTGATGATAGATATGTCAGTTAGTCCAGCGCTAACCCAGTGCCAGCCATGACACTGAGAAAGATTTGAAAGCCTCCACCCCCAAGCCCATGCTAGCAAAAGAGCATCTAGACCTATGTTGTTGCCAAGGGAGACATAGGGCCCCAGTCTATCAGACTTCTATTTGGGCCAGCACCAGCTTCAGCTAGTTCTAGTTGTCTTAGGCCATAAGTTTATGCCAATCATTCACAGCTTATACATAGCATCATGGACCTCAGTGCTGTCTTGATGAGCTGTGGGTTCACAGTATGAAACAGCTTTGCAGTATGGGTGACCAAGGACCTGTTGCCGGTCTCTCTGAGAGCACAGGCAAGTTGCTGTGAATAAGGCAGCTCTACAGAAAAATTTGGAAGTCGATTACTCTTTTTGTTCTAACTTGATTGAAGCTGAACTGGCAGTTAGATTAAACTAATCATGGGCTTAGCCTGCCCTCTAGTGTTAGAATTGTGATAACACAATGAAGGTAAATGCAGGCCCCAATCCTCTAATGCTGAAATAGCAAATGCAACTGCAGAGGTTAGGGGGGAGTTTCTCCAAGAAAAGGCACAAAGACTGCAGCAAAAGCCTGAAGTGTCAATGCTCATGACGTCACAGTCATCGCCAAGAGCTGTCAGGAAACTACCATCTCACCTACTGTAAAAACAAAACATAAAAGTAACCATAGTAACTGGTATGAGTAAACTTTTAGACTAAGGATTTAGAAACAGCTGCTTTAAGAAAACTCAAGAAAAGGCAGAGGTAAATGTAACAAAGATGAAAGAATTTAATTTATTTATTGACTGTTTGTGAGAGAGTCTGAGAGAAGAGGAGGTAGAGAGGAAAGAGACAGACTATGAAAAGGTGTGCTCCTTGCATGGGCCAGGGTTTCAATGTGAAAGATGGAGGTCAACTTTTGAGATTCCTATCTGCCCTTCTTCTATGGGGTCCTGGGAACTGAGGCCAGGTCATTAGGTTTGGCAGGATCTCAGTCACTGAACCATAAAGAAACAAACAAAAGAAAGAAAGAAGGCAGACAAACAAACAAACCCAGAAATTCCTTAACTAAAAATTTACTGCAAAATTAAAAACTAAATGTTCAATTTAAGAAAAAAAACAACAAACAGACAGGCAGTGAAGGGCAGGGCAGGGTGAACCTGGCAGACATCCCAGCAAGTTAAGGACTTGGCATATAAGCCAGGAGAGCAGAGTGTGATCCCCGGGACCCAGACTCTGTTTGCATGAGAATCATCATATCTCCTCATTTTACTATCAGTCTATGACGCCATTAGACAAGAACTGAGCAGCGTCTGAGAGTCTTGTTTATCAATGGTTTACATTCATTTATTCATTCATTTATTCATCCATTTATTTATTTCACAAACTCTACATCTTGACAATGAGTTAATATCCAGACTGAACAAGGAACTAAAGAACTAAGCCACAGAGACACAACCCAAAATTAACAGGGGCAATTGCAATAAACATTTCTTAAGAGATATTTGAATGGAGAACAAGTCTATGGGGAAAAGGTGATCAAAGTCATGATGAGGTCGCATTTTACCTTCCTAAAAAACTACTCTCAGAAATGACTAACAACAACAAAGGGCTGGTAGCAGTATTCCTGTTTTTACATATTGGCTTAAAAACAAATTTGATTAATAAACAACAGCTATGAAAGAATACTTGGAAATATGTCAGCTTGTATTTGAAAAAAGGATTTAGCCATCTGTGAAACTCCAGTGAGGACAGCATCCTTACTCTGCAATAGAAAATGGTGTACTAGAGTTGAGGGAGTGACCGTGGGAGGCTGAGTGTGCACCAGGGAGGACTGTGGGAGACTGAGTGTGCACCAGTGAGGACTGTGGGAGGCTGAGTGTGCACCCACAGTGACTGTAGAAGGCTGAGTGTGCATCATGCAGACTGTAGAAGGCTGAGTGTGGAAGACTGAGTGTGCACCTGTGAGGACTCTAGGAGGCTGGGTGTGCATTCATGTGGACTGTAGGAGGCTGAGTGTGCCTCTGTGAGGACTGTAGGAGGCTGAGTGTGCATCCCTGGATTGTAGAGGACTGAGTGTGCATCCTGTGGACTGTAGGAGGCTGAGTGTGCTTCCACAAGCACTGTAGGAGGCTGAGTATGCTTCCTCAAGCACTGTAGGAGGCTGATAGAACCCATGAGGACAACTAAGGTCTTCTCAGCCTTAGGGACTGGGACTCTCATCAGACAGGAATTCATACGGTGGCACGGGAAAGACTGGGGCTGAAGAAAGAAATCCCCCACAGGAAACGCAGTCAAGAAGATAGATGGGTAAAGGAAGAAAACAGATTCTCTTCCAAGGACCTACCGTTCCATCCCCACCACAGGCCAGAATTCGCAGATTTGGTACCTTCCTGTACAACTCCAGCCTGGAGAGGAAATGGGGGACAAGGTAAGTGCATTTTTCTCTGTAGAGAGGCACCCAGGTTGAGATGAATGAGTACTGCCCACCGAGGACATGTGTGATCGACCCATAACCCATAGAACCAAGGCAAATGGACTCCACAGCTGGATCAAAAGCCAGAAGTGGACATGAGTGTTCTGTGACCAGCTGGGAGGGAACTGGAGCAGCCTCCCGTCTGCTCAGAATCCTGCACCATCCTGCCAATCACATTATCTCACTCTCTAGGTTTTTACTTCCTTTCGTTCACATTTCCTATCATTCTTCCTTCTCTTTTCTCAGAAGAAAGACTTAATTAATCTCATAGTCAGTCATTTTTATGTTTCCTCCTTATTTAATTTTGATTAGTTTTTCCTGAGCGTATCTCTCTTTTGAATCCACAATCTCTGCTCTTAATCCTAGAAAATTTCAGAAAGATGGAGAAGGCTGGCCATTGCCATAGCTACTGTACACTTGCTCAGCCTTTCCTCCCCACCAGCCTGGGGATGGGGAAGTCATGGGCTAGCCTTGACTTTGTGCCTGCTGGGGTCGGGCCATTTTATCTTTCTGATTATATTTCAAGAAACACAATTATTCTGCCTTGGAAGACTCCTGCTGGAGCAGGTGTGGGAAGTTCTGCTCTGGAAACCACCATCTGCTTATATTTAATAGTGTGGTTTTCCAGAAAAGATTTCATGTCCTGCTGTGATCCTCATGAAGGTATAACTTATGTGATAAAAAAAAAAAAAAACCTAAATATAAAATCCAAATGACCACAAGCCAAAAAAGCAGATTTTTACTTAAAGAAGCAGTTCTTTAACAAACATTACAGAAATCTTCCAGCAGACCTTGGTGGGGAAAAGATACACAGAGTAAGGGAATGATAGAAACTTGCTTTGTAATTCTTAATTCCTTACAAGTTTATTTAATGTAGCCATTTTGTATAGGAATGCCATTTTTAGAAACCATCTGGATTGACAAGTCTTTCACTCTGTCATAACTATGCATTAAAAATGACTGCCATCTCATATCATCAAAGCTATCGGAGTAACTAACAGGTCTAAGACAGGGAGCAACAGCAATGGCCCTGCTCTTCCCTGACATGTTGGGACATGTACATCTAGACCTCATTTTCAACACTTCCAACTAAGCACATAAATACAGAAAGTGCATGGAAGAGACATTTTAATTGTAGCATCCAATGTTACAATTGGTTAATCTCAATACCTCCCAGTTCTCCTCTTCCTTCCATCCATCCATCCATCCATTATCCATCCATCCATCCATCCATCATCCATCCATCCATCATCCATCCATCCATCATCCATCCATCCATCCATCATCCATCTATCTTTCCCGCTCTTTCCTTCTCCTCTTTCTCTATTACCCCCACATAAACATTCTGGATGATTCATGTGTGTTCATTCACACACAATCCCTTCAGATCAAATGTTATTCATATTTATGTCAACCCCTTGGTTATAAACATACATTTCTATTAAAATGTGTCTCCAAATCTGGACATGAATAAAGAGAAAGAGTCCTTCCTGGTTCCCTGGCTTTCTGCCAATAAGCTTTAAGTCACAAGCAGCAAGTGCAGGAGAAGCAAGCAGTGACCCCACACTTGATCAGACCGTGGTTTGATGGAAACAAAGGCAGTGATGATTGGGGGCGGTCATTAGGAGGGCTCAAGCAAAGCAAAATACAGGCAGGAAAGGTATGAAGAACTGAACAGATAAAACTTCAGCAGAGCGTGAGATAGTAAATAACCTTCACTTCCAATCTATGGTCCTCATTTGCCTAAAATTCAGAAGGCCCCCGATGGGTGTTTCCAGACTTACGCATCTTTTGGCCCTTCCTGAGAAAGATCAAAGACTTGCCGTGGATTCAGGTACCACATGAACATCTGTAGGACTTTGGTTCCCTACAAAAGAATAAATAAATAAATGATAAAATTTTCCAAGCTAGAAAATAAAATTCAATCATTTTCTCTTAGTTTTAATTAAGGGGTCTGGAGATATGGCACAGTGCGTAAGGGTGCATATTGCTCTTGGAGAGGGTCTCCATTCCATTCCTAGACCTCACAATAGGCAGCTCACAACTGCCTGTAATTCAAGCCCCTCAAAGAAGATCTGATGCCTGTGGCCTTGGAAGACACAACACACACACACACACACACACACACACACACACACACACACGCACATGCACACAAAAAAAATTAAGCAAATTCTTTAAATAATATTTTATTAAAAATCATGGAACAGTAGTTGAAGTTGTGAGCTTTGAGTATAGATATACACAGGGTGTATGTCCAGATAAGGTGATTGGCCAATCTGGATAATTTCATTAGATTATATATTCCCTTTAATATGGAGTGGATAGTGGAGTGCTTATTTCTATAGGGCTCAATTGTAGTAATGTGTGATGTGTGTCTAATGAACAGTATTTAAGAGTTGTGTACCACAATGTAATGGCGAAAGTTCATATAGGAAAGTGCCTGTGTCATTTAACATCAATTTTTACCTAGTCTGAACATAGAAACATAGGCAATATTAGTTATTTGTGATTTTATTAAAATAACTTTTCCCACTGAGACAGAATAAATGGAAGTATATATAACCTACACATAAACTGAGCTCAAAATCTGAGCATTTAAGATACAGAGACAAGGTTTATGAATCTAAAACCAGTTTGGATTTCACAGTAACAGCCTGTATTTAAAAAATGTTTTATATATGTATATATATATATATATATATATACAGAACTAACCTTTTATATATAATATATGTTTTCATTTACTCTTTAGCTTAATAGAGAAAAATTATTTCAATAAATTCATAACTAGTTAATATAACCCGTAATTCATATTGCATACGAACAACAATAATCTAAATGATAAAGTTTAGAGTTTAATGTCAAATGACATGGGCTGGTTTGTCAGCTAATACTGTCATAGCCTATTTTGACTCTTTCTGATTTACATGTCTGTCAGCCTAACCCAACCTCACCTCAGTTACCTACAACAGTTTAAGAAACTCTGACATTCATAGAGAGGATCACTGGGACAGACAAAAGGTAGTTTAGATGATTCTTAAAATGTACCAAAGGAAAAAAATGGAACAAGTAATTTTTTTAAATTAACCAATATCAACAGATCTTTAAAACAGCAGAATGATTCATTTCTATCAATCACAGAAAGTCATATTTTGATCATTTTGTTTGTCGAGTGTAATGCTGCTCCTTTAGGAGACCTTTTCATAAACAATTTTGTTAGTGTGTCTAATCTGCTGCATTGACACTAGCTGGGTAGTGTGGGAAGAACTTCAGACATAGGGTGAGAGCTACCCAGTCTGTTCTGTATGATGGAGAACAGTCAGAACATGGCCCAGGTGGGCTATGCAAACCAAAAAAGAGGTCTCCCTTCCTTCAAGGGTGATGATGGCTACACATCCAGCACAGCATGTAGCACAGAGAAACCTCAGTACAGCTGTTCCCATTCTTCTTTGCTCCTTGGTTAATCCATTTGTTCAATTACACTTGTTGCTATGCAGTCACCCTGTGGCTCCTAATTATTTCACCACCCTGCCAGTTGCTATAGGAGCCAATGAATGTACTGCTTCAGTTCTGATTTCCCCCAAGGCTGTAATCTAAAAGTTCTGCCTTATCTCATGCTTGCTGTAATTTGGGGAATAACATTCTATTCTAAATTATCAGAATACCTCCTTGAGCCTCACCAAATGATACATATTTTGCTCCCTATCAAACACGAACATGGATTTAGGATCATCATATCAGCAACATGGATGTCACTTTCTTTCCATGCTGAGCATTGCTAGCAAGTGCATTCAGGATTATTTTGATCATATTGTATGTTAAACACAAACATAAACATCTCTATAATGACCAACTAATTTATAGAACATATCCCACTAACTGGATAGAAAGTCAGTTTTCCTGTTTCTGATTTCTATAGCAGCATGAATGGCTGATGTTAATTATGCTTTTCCACTTTGGCTATGGTAGAGTACACATCTCAATTTCACCTTCTTCTATTGTACATACAATGCAAGATAATTAACAGCTTTCAAGAAAGAAAAATATAAAGCATACAGAGGTTGTTTTGCTTAACCTAAAATGTCTATAAAAGATTTGATCAGCTGCATGGGTTCACTTTTGCTCATTTTAAATCTGCATTCACTGGAACACCTAATTATCTCAATGTATCATTCCAGAGAAAAATGTCTACAAAGCCTTGCAAGCTGTTCCTTCTATGCCCCAAAGAGTCTATTCTCAGATCAGTCTATTAGATTGGCATCCCTGTACTTGGGCAGGAGTAACCTACATAACAGTGCTTGGCTACCTCTAAGCATGGATAGACTTAACTTCTGCTAAAGAGTCATGTTGGGCAGGAGAATGGGAAACTACTTTTTAAGAAAGAGTGAAGAAGCCGAGTTTCGATCTCCAGCACCCACTTAAAAAGCTAGGCACACACTGAAAACCCCAACACCAGGGAGGTGGACACAGGCACATTCCTGGGGCTTGCTGGACAACCAGTCCAGCCAAATCAGTGGGCTCCAAGTTCAGTCAAATACCCTGCCACCAAAGGAAGACCAATAAAAGTGACTGAGAAAGACACCAGGCATAAACATACTTGTTCTCTCTCTCTCCTTCTCTCTCCCCCGCACACACACACACACACAGATAATCTTATTTACAAAATATGGTATGAAGAGAAATCACAAGAATTTAAGTGAAAGCATTTCTTTAAAGCAATCCTACTGATGGGCATACAAGCTAGATACTCATAAATGTAGACACGCCTACATTTAAATGAGATCCGCTGGTTGCCTGTAGTGCTAGGAAAAGCTACTTTCACAGAAGCAATATATTAAATGGAACCAAATGGTCACACAAATAATATTCACTGGGAAAAGAGTAATTTGTGTCTTTCTCAGTGTTGAGATTCAGTCTGCTCAGTCATTTACACAACTGTCACTAGCAAGTCTAAGCACATGACAGATCTCACATGCTGTATCCCAAAAGCAAGGTCTGCAACTTTTTTGCAGGAGTCTGGTTTTCTTGAATGGGAAAAACAGTGCTCATAAATTCCAGTTCTATTCGAAGGTGTAATAACTTGTTGACCACTGAACTTTTTAGCTATTATGTGTTTGGGTACTCTTGGGAAGAGGCTAAAGAATGTTATCCTTTCCCATTTGGCTACGGGAAAATGCAACTTCTTGGAAAGTAGGTGGGTTATTACACACATGAACAAGATCCATTCACAGCCCTACCACCCACTCTTATGTGGGCGATAGCTTTAGGTAGGAGATTGAAGAGATGAGTAAAACTGGAATCCCATGGCTGCACAAAAATGTTGATACAATATTCATAAAGCAAAATTTGATCATGATGAAAAAGCCATTCAGAACAGCCCTGTTGCAGCACACAGCTGTCCATTGGAGTACTGCAGGAGCATCTTACAGTATCACTAAGCTCCAGTTCACATCATGTAGGCATGATGTAGATAATCAAGGCAAAAACACCAGCCCAGCAATAAGCAAACAGGAGGGAAAGGATCAGTGGGAAGAAAAGCTTAAGAATAACTATTTCCAGTTCACGTCATCTCAAAGAACCAGCAATTGCAGATATAGTCTCTGTTCTGTGTTCAAGCTTATACTTAAGAGCATAGACTCTACCTGAAGGAAACCAACACAAAACATATTAATTAATGGAAGCCAGTAAATGCCTTGATAGAAATGTCCAGTGAGAAGCACAACCACCCAGAACAGATAATGTCTAAACTCAAGATCAGACAACAGTATCCTAAGTATACCATGTGAGTTTGATTCAGAAAGATACATAGAGAGGAATCTCTTTCCATAGGAACAGAGGAAGGGTGAGGGCCCAGAGTGACATCACTGCAGGTGTAAAAGAACAAGATGTGCCACACAAAACTACATTTGACAGTCTTAGGAGACAAGAGGCAGGAAGTGGCACAAGACAGAACATCTGGAGTAAGCTATATACTAAGCCCTGTGCCTGTGAGAATGTCTTGACTTTACTTCATGGGAAATAGCTACTGAGAGGTTTTACTAAGGAGAGCCAGACTGGCACCATGCTATGTCATCACCACAGATCAGGTATGCTTTAATGTCAAAGGAACCAGACTGCTGGCTCTGTGTCTTAGCTTCCACTGCTTCTGCTCCCAACAATTATGAAACATAGAAAAGAAAACATGAAACAGATTTGTGGTTTGGGTGTTTTAATCTCTGTTGAGATTGGTCTGGTGATCTGGACACCAGATTTTAACTTTCTGCAGTAAGAGTTGCTGGCCCAGACTAGCCCCAAGATCTGGACCTACCTGTAGATGCTTAGCCCTGCCTAGTCCTGAGATCCAGACCTGCAGTCCCAAAGTCCCAAAGAAATACATAGAAACTTATATTAATGTTATGCTGCTTGGCCTGTGGCTCAAACATATTGCTAGCTAGCTCTTGCATCTTAACTCACCCCATTATTCTTATCTTATTTAGCCATGTGGCTTGGTGCCTTTTCACAGAGCAGCTTTCTGGTCTCCTTTCCTCAGCATCTGGCACATCTCTGCCCTGATCTTTCTCTTCCCATAGTTTTCTTAATCTGGTAGCCCCACCCACACTTCCTGTCTGCCTTCTGGCCAATCAGTGTTTTATTAAACCAGTAGGAGGGGTACATATTTACAATGTACCAGTACAAAATCCCACAGCAACTTCCCCTCATCTACTTACTGATTCTTGGCTCTCCCTCCAAATCAGTCTGACTCACAGAAGCCTGAATTTATAGAAAACAATAAAGTTTTATTTAGCTCCAGAATGAAATTTTTCCAATACTTCAAAATCTAAATACTTCACCAAGGCTATGTACCCAACTATTTTAGAGATAGATTTCTCATTTGAAGTCAATTTTTTATCTGCTCCCATGTCCATATTGGTAACGCTGACCCCTGACTTACGGCAGTGGCTTGTCTGGAGGAAAAGAAGTGGTATAAATTCAGCCAGCATGAACCTGTCCACCAACAGCAATCCCTTGGCTCACATCCCTCTGCTTAGTCAGAGGCCAAGAGCTCTGGTCCAGGAATTAAGCTGCTACCACACATCTGATTTGAAACTCCAGCCTGAACAGCTGGAGCATCATCTCAGTCCCTCAACTCTCAGGACTACGGAGATTTACTCCAGGGGTTAACATCTGTGAACTCATATGAAATAACATGAAAAGAGACAGTGAACTCAGCAAATGGGGGGCAGGGGTGTTGTAGGAGTATCCCTAGTTTCCCAACTTCACACACATAGGAGGAAACTGCTGGAGTAAACCTATCTCCTACCTTTAGTCCCCTTCCCATAGGGAGAGTAATTAATTCAAAGCTGATGCTTTAGTCCTTGAACCTAGTGTCTGGCTTCTCCAATAATTTTGATACCAACAATGCAACCATTGTCTAAGCCGTTACAAAATACTAGTGTCATGTGTACCCTGATGGTGCTGGAAAAAAATAAAGACAACTATTGTGAAGCTTAAAAGGAAGAGTGATGAAATAATTTGTTGTTTAATAGAAACAGTCCTGGTGTATGTTTAGCCCAATATAATCCTTCAAAATGTTGACATTTTTTTTTTTTCCTATGCCTAAGGAAGAAGAGGGGGAGACACTTCTTTTTCTGGCCACTAGATGGCAATATCATCCAGTTGTTTACTTGAGACCAATGCAAGTTAAAAAGGTTTTGGAGGCCTATGATGAGTCAGAAATGCACTTTATCTAAAATCAGATGAGTAAAATAAGAGAAGTATTAACTGTTAAACTTCAAAAATCAGAATATGCCTACCTTAGCCTACTTATTGCAGCAGGAAGCCCTAATCAGGCAGTGAGATCTGTACCCTAAGGCAAAGGCAGAGGCAGCAACTACATGTGAGAAATGAGGTTCAACCCCGGGAACCCAGGGCCATCATGACTTACTGAGATGGCACCTGAGTCTTACTGGTACCCCAAGCAAGTATCTGCACACCAAACTTCTGTTCATAAGTCAAAAGATATTTTAAAACAAAATATTTTAAACCTAGTTTCCTTAGCACAAGCCCATTTTTTAAAGCATTTTCCATGGGCTGATTCTAACCTATCCAATATCATATTTCACTGTTTTCCCCACACCACAATGCCACTAAAATGCAGAATTCCCACCCTGTTATTTATATTCCTCTGCCCTGTTATTTGTATTCCTCACTATACAATTGTTTGCTTACTATACCATGCACTAGAAATCTGGGATTCAAAGATGCAGCCCTCTGGTATGTTGACACCTACAACCCAAAAGAACACACACATCTAGAGAACACTACCGCAGTGTCCATGACAGACTTGTGCATCCCAGGATCCTGGAATACAGTGGAAAGGGTGACTGATTTTGTCAACTGGTTTAGAGAGCCACTGGTGGGCCTTGAAGGATGATCAGAAGCTTCCCCTGACTGAGAAGTAAGGGGACTTCTTTCATAGTCCTTCCTGCTGTAAGGACATAGTATCTCTCTTCCAGTTCAGCTCCATCCAAGACAGTTTCATATCATGCCAAAGTCACTGTTTCCTTCTGGAGATCCACAGCTCTTGTGGTCTGGTGCACTCAGTGTAGAACATACAAATGTCACTTGACTTATATTCCCCCAAAAGCACCTTATATGTCCTTAACAAAAAAGATGCCCTCAAATTCACTTAAGCCTCCTTGGTTAGTACTTAATGAACTTGGATAAAGCATTAGATAAAGTACAAAGTCTCCATCATTATTATTTTGCAGAGACTGAATCAGGTATAGGCTTATGTCTTAATTGGCTTGCTAGCCTCACAAAGGCAGACAAAACAAAAGACAGTGAGTTTCCAATGCAGGAGATTTCTTAGCATAATTACTGAATTCACTTCAGGCCTGGGGATATAGCTCATGTAGAGCGTTTGCTTAGCATCCATGAAATCTTGGGTTCTGTTGCCAACAGCATTGCATTAACCAGGCATGATGGCACATGCTGTAATGTCGTCATCCAGGAGGTAGAGGGAGAAATCAGGAAGTTTGAGGTCATTCTTGACCATGCAGTGAGCTCAAAGCCAGCTTGGACTACTTGAGATCCTATCTCAAAAAATATGCTTTATAGGAAATGCCTTGATAAAAATATAGCCAATGCTAACTAGCGTGTAGTGCTCAGATCACCCAAACCATGAAACTAATTGCATCTACTCTGCTCCATTTCTTTAGTCTCAGCTGCATCGCTCACCCTTGTCAGGCTATAGAGAGGTCAGCCCCTGAGTGGATATGCTTCAAGGAAACTGAACATCAGTCCTAAGAAATCCAACACCTGGTCTTTTTCTCCTGATTACTATAGAGCCACATCATTAGAACAGGAAGTACACTGTCACTAACAGACATAAAAATGAAATAACTATTTACAAAAATTGTTTCTTTGTTATAAAATCTGTTCTCCATAGTACTGAAATTGATTTTTTTTTAAATATTGCAAGTGACCAGGAATCCTGAAGGAGGAGGAGATGGGACTTTCTTTTAAATCATAGGCTCTCATATAACAAGTCTCTCTGTAGTCAGTTCATGCTGGGAAACATCCATTATCTTAGCAATGATAACATCATTTGGAGAATTCAGTCAAAATCCTGATGACATGATATCTTTCCTCAGAAGGGTGACTAATAAGTCTCTACTTGTTGGTAGTGAACCTTCAGAGAGTTTTGCCTTAAAGTGTAAAGTGTATATTTAATGATCAGGGGAAAAAAAGTATTTCCACATTCAAATTCCCAAGAAGATAACAGAAAACTAAAGCTGCCAGAAAAGTCTTAATAAAAAGCCCCAGAGAGCAGAAGAGAAATGGATAAAAAGATAATAAAGGATTCGATCATAGAGAAAACCATGTTCTCACAATGCCAGGTTGCTGTAGAATGCCATTAACTTCGGTAAAGATACATTTGTATTCTCGAATGGAGTCAATATTAAGCTATACTGAAAGACCAGGGCAGAGAGCAGAAGGAATAATGAAGTCTTTAGACACTGATTATTTCTCTGGCCTTATTGTACTTGTTTACAATCGTTCTTTTCCCTGAGGACAGAGAAAAAGGGGTTGGGTTAAATTATAGTAGGAAGAAATAGAGACAAGTTGCTAAATGTATTCCTAACTATGAAAGTTTAGGGAAGAGGGACACGGGGGCACTCAATTCTGCTATTTGCTCTTCCTCAGTGTGGTCACAGTGAACATGAATAAACCTTCTTTGCTTTTCATAGAAACCTATTAACTAAGAGAAACTCTGAAAGAATCCCTCTAAAATATCATAAGGAAAATGTCAGTCTGGTCTGGCTGTGTATGGAAGAAGAACAGGCTGCAGACTCTAGGGCTTTGTACCCGGTCCTGGTGCACCTCAGATGATGTGTTCTTGGGATGCTATTTTACTTCATCCTGGGAATTGTGTCTTTGGCATATCAAATATTCAGAGGTACTCATGAAAAATGACTCACCTGGTTGCCCCCACTCTTTGGGTTCACAAACACAAGCAAAGGCTTCATGAGAGGAGAGGATATAGGCTTGATCACAAAAGGACGACCTTTGTTTTCCTGCTGAAAGAAGAGGCAGACAGCTATATTAGGATAAATAGCCATGGCTTGGAAGAAATCACAAAGCAAGTGAAGAGAGAACACTATGTATCCCTAGGACCCTGAATCTAATTTCATAGGGCTCAGTCTTCATGGCATTGTAGACACATCACCTGGAAGGAAGCACCTCCCACAGATTTACTTCAGAAAACTAGGCTATACTTTGGATTTTCTTCTGCATCCTCTAAGAGCTCTGGAAATGACGGATCTCATTGCCATCATTTGGGGGAAGACATTCCAGGCAGGGGCAGATGCTCTAACTCTGGTAAGGCAGCTCAGATGGATAGTTTGGTAGATTTGGGACATGAAGGAACAATGTGAGTGGAATGGTCTGAAGAACAAAGGGAGCATAAAAGGTACGTCACAAGAGCAAGTGTGGGCCAGACCCTCAGGGCTAAGAAGCCTCTGCTGAGGATGGTGTATGTTCACCACATCTAGTGGTAGAATGTTCTCTGTATGTTGTAAATAAAGTACTGTTTTGGCCTATGCACAGCACCGTAGAAGTGGGTGGAGGATAAGAGCACAGGCAGGTAGGAGCAGGGCGGAGTTAAGTCAGTCTCCATCAGTCCCCCAAAGAAGCAGCATGTAGGAATACAGGTGAGCCACGGGCTGCGAGCCATGTGGTGGGCAGATTAATGGAAATGGGTTGAATTAAGATGAAAGAGCTAGCTAGCAATGTGCCTGAGACATGGGCCAAACAGTATGAAGTAATATAAGGGTCTGATTCATTTCTTTGGGGGACAAAAGTCGCTGCGGACCAGGTTCCAAACCTCTGCTGGGCGTGCTGCTCTGGTCACAAACACCCGGGCTCAAACGGGCCCGGGAAAAACATACTACAACAACATCTCTTTGAAAGACTTACCTCAGTTCCTCTTTTGCTGGCTTTTCTTTTAAAGCTTGTTCTTTTCTTCTTCCGACTGGAAGCCTTCAGGGAGTTCTGTGGGAAAGGAAGGGAGCAGCTAAACTCAGAGGCAGGCAGCCCCGGCGTCTCCATGCAGAACCATGTAGAAGAAGACGGCAGCGCATGCTGCTGACTGCATGCTTCTCATGCTTTGACACTTCCAAGCCACTGCTCATGGGTAAGCCACAGACAGAAACCAGTGCTCCAGAGTGAGCAACTGACTCCCCGCCACATGAGGGCAGGGAGTTAGAGCTTCGGGGGCTCTTATGGACTCACATAACAACACATGGTATACCTGCCAACCCTCCCAGTAAAAATGGAAGAATCCCAAATTCTCTGAGGGGCTCCAGTCTCCCGCCCAACCAGGTCCGTCTCCCGCCCAACCAAGTTCAAGTTCATCTCCTGGTATGGAGATCACCTATGTGGAAATGTAAAAAAGGAGGCCATTTTTTTTAATGTTTTTCTTTTATTTTTTTCACTTTCCTTCTCTGTTTACTTTTTATGATCTACTTTAGTAATGGTTATAAAATAACACTTGACCCCACTAGAACTTCACAATCCAAGTATCTTATAAGCACTGATACATACTATTTTAAATGCTGGAAAAATGCCTTATCATGATATAATAGTGGAGTGGTAAGCATTACTCTTTCTCTGTCTAAAGATCCATTAATTTAAATGTCTTCTCTCCACTAAGTAGCTTTGAACATTTTTATGGAAGTTGTTGACATACAGAGAACCTTAATTTTACTTTCTCTTTCTAGAGATTTTTATGAAGCACAATCCATGATTAGTTTGACTAGCTATTTTCTCCTAATATTTTCTAAAAATACTTGGAGGAGGAACTCTTACAGGACAATCACACTTACTGGTTGAAGACCAAACATAAATCAGATTTAACTAGTGAACTTGATATTAATTAGACTGCATCTTCACAAAGTAAGACAGTACTGACCATATATTAGATGTCTGACCAAGTGTTGAGAGCCTGAAATGCAGAATTCTTAACTTAGAAGTTGACATTAGAATACACACTTACATTATTTGAGCAGTTAATAGTTTTCAAACTATTCTGAAGAAATTTAAACAGCTAGTGTGCAAGTATTTTCTTCTTAGAGCATTCAAAACTAAACATTAGTTAGAATACACAAATTAATGCATCAAATCCAACAAGATCCAAATGAGCTAATATTTATTTCACCTTTGCTTAGATAAGATAGATAGATAGATAGAGAGAGAGAGAGAGAGAGAGAGAGAGAGAGAGAGAGAGAGGATGGATGGATGGGAGGGTGGGTGGGTGGATGTGTGGATGGATGGAGAGAGAGATGGAAAGGAAGGAATGAAGGAGGGATGGAAGGAGGGAAGGAAGGGAGGAAGGAAGGAAGGAAGGAAGGAAATTGATGTGTAGCCCTTGTTCACCAAGGCTGTGGAAATTTTTAAAGAACCACCATGCAGCCCCAGATTTTCTTATTCCATCAAAGGAAAACATCTTCATGATATTGGAGACTCCCCAGAAAAGAGATTCACAAAACCTGGTGCTCCTAACTCAGGAGCTGTCCTCACTATTCATTGTTGACTACACTTCCCCTGCAGACAGATTTCCTGGCTTCTAAATTCCTAGGCTAAAGGGACCTTTTGTCATATTCTTGTCTCTTTTTCATGATGAAGACCAATGCCATATTTTGATAAGTTTCAGTTTATGTAGAAGGAATGATCTGAAGCCTGTTATAGCTGAGACTGGAGAAGAAGCTTCCATTGTGTGTTATCAAATGATGCACTAAGCATTCCTCAACCAGCATTACATCCTAGCCTTACTCATACCACTTTTTAAAAAAAGGTTCAGTCCTAGACTCATACAACTCTATTAATTTGTTTGAAGCGAAGTCAAAACAAAGATTAAAGCTTCCTGAGTGATATGATCATGATCGATCCTGAAAATGTGGGTGTGTAACTGAAAAGTGACATTAAAGAGACCCCAGTGAAGCAGATCCCCAGGAGGACCATGAATGGGCCTGATGGATTTGCTACACATCCAGCAGCAGCTCCCTATGATGAGGTATGTGCACTTTACTGATTCAGGCAAATGGTTAAAACAACAAACTCTTAGTTTTAATATGAAGTGATAATACCTACCTCACAAGACAGTTGCAAGGTTTAAACAAGAAAGGTGTATGTGAGGCAGTTAGTTTTGTAACCGTTCCGTAATATGCATCTGCTCACATCTGTTAACCTCACTATCCATCACAAGTCCTTAGTACAATCCCACCCTAATCACAGTCAGAACAATAAATAAACATTATGCAACTAACAGTCTTTACTAAGCCTCTTATAGTTTGCATAATCGTGCCTAGTCATAGGATGACTTATTTCCCCATGGCTTTGGTATTTTAGCTAATTTTCTGCCTAGATCAAATAAATGCAAATACCATTCACCTGCAGAAAAGCACTAGGGGCCTTGGTTCTTGACAGTGCTCAGCAATTAAATTCCAAGATGTGGTTCTAATGCATCAGGTGGAGATCTCACACAACTTTCTTAAACTTATCATAAACCATAGAGCATTTTTGGTGATTCTGATGGTCAAGCACATTTGGGAAACACGGAATTAGAAATGAGGGGAGAAATCTGAAAACCGAGTAGGCAGGCAACGGCTCTATTAAGAAGCAGACACACAAAACAGTATTCGACATAGATGTAGCAAGTGCCTCTGAGCCTCACCAAGACTAATGCATCTGAGGTTTTCTGTACAAAACAAGTATTATAGTGATTGACTTACAGTACCGAGGTGTGTTGGTGTGAGATATAAGAAAGTTTATAGCATCAAGAATGGTCAATAACAAATACTCTGGAATTTCCCAGAACACCTCACTATTCTCAGGGTTCCCTTCTGTTTGAGTACAAATGTGCAATATCACTTCACTTACAAGTCAGTAGCATCTTGATTGGAACGGATGGCCAGGAAGGCAGATTTGGAAAATACTATAGCCATGACAAGCTAAGCTATCTGTCCGCACTAATTTACAGCAAAGCTTGCCCTGACTGGGTTGGTGCTGGAAAAAATCAACAAAGTAGCCAACTTTGCAAGAATACAGAGGCGATGTCCAAAACATACTGTAAAGTATTGGTGATGGAAGTGTCAGGAGAAACCTTAACCAGTATTCTAATACAAAGCCTGACTGTTGTAGCAAGGACGGATAACTCAATGGTGTAAGTGATTCCCTTACAAGATCAACACTACTCAGACTGATTTTCATGGCCTTTAAATCTCAACAGCAGTTGCCTTTTGGGCATTTTATGCTGATCCTTCTGTGAAAGACATCAGAAATGATAAAGGCCTTTGGTCTTCTTGGACCAGGTGTCAGGGTGCTCTCACCTTGCCAAGGAAGTAATCCTATCAACCAACTGTTATCAGAGTTATGACTCCTTCCTGGGCAGTTAGGAAGTCCTTATAGATGAACCATTTAACTGTAAATGAAACTTTAGCTTTTATTATTCTTGAGAGATTTTTTTTTTCAGGTTATGGGATCATAAAGAATTGGTTATATTAAAAGACCTAAAAAGGATATAGCACTTCATTAATAACAAAGGAAGTCTCTCCTACAAACACTGGACAACATTTTGACAGGTCATAGAAGGGAGATGCTAGTGCTCTGTTTATTTAAGAGATGCTCACCTCCTGCTCCAGGTGCCCCACTGGAATAAAGGTGGTTCTGATGACAGCAACTAACAAAGACAAACTGTCTCCAGAGTTGAGGAGCAGGTCTCAGGAGCCCCAAGGGACATCAATTCATGGATGCTAATTGATCTTCACAATTCACCCAAGGAAACAGTTTAAGCAAGTCTGAGAAATTGCATTAGTCACTGAATAATATCTGTTACTCCATTTCACAATACTCCAGCAATGAAAGATCATCCAGTCATAATGAGACAATAAAGAAAAAAACTAGCAAGAAAAAGAAAACATCCAGGAGTAGGAAGGATTGAACACAGCACTGTTTGCAAACAGGACATTAGAAACAATGTAAATATCTATCAGCATGGGTATGGACCATCTGTGAAATGTCTACTGAATGGGAGCAGCTTAAAATGATTTAGGACTATGTACCAGAGACATCTACCCAAGATTCATTTTTTTAAAAACTAAGAAGTTCTGAAGAGTTATCAGTAGCACAACACCACTTATTAATAACCCTCAACCCTGTACATAATAAAGTTCTTTATCTATTTTAATGGTGCATTTCTGTGTATGTAAACCAGTAGTGAAAATATGGCTATATAATGGAGAAGCCAGGAGAGGTGTCTAAAGTTTTATATGTTAGTGGAAGGGGATATTTTTTACCTGTAGTTTCTTTTGTACAAGGATGCACTAAGCATTAAACTAAAAGCCTAAGTACAATCCTCCCGTTCCAAGAATACGGTGTCCCAACTCCATCCTGTGAGTTTATGTTCCCTGGGGGAGACATAAACGTGTATCTAAAACATTATTTGTAGATTCTGGGAGAGGAAGGCTGGCTGGCAGCAGGTGCTGGACCATGCTGGGATGGTGGACAGATTCGTGATCCAAGCAGACTCTTATTCTGAAGCAGTAGGCTCCCTTAGAGAAAAAAAAGTCATCAAGTGTCAACAGTGTTTTAGAAGGAGGAAAACAAGGCAAAGTGTGTAGGATAACAATCAGAAAAGAGAAACCTACCAAGTAATCATAGTGCTGTTATCAGGGTTCTGTTACTATAGATGGAAAGATACTATAAAATCAGAGGTTGACAGTTGTACTTGAGTTTGTGATCAGATTATGACTGGCAGACCCATTAAGTGCAGAGTGCAGCTCATCAGAGGTGGGTTGTTAACGACAGGAAGACAGAAAAAGTCAGAAAATCTTTTAGAGACATTGAGAAGAATCTTAAAAAGAAAGAAGATGGGAGTATAGTAGAGGAGAGTGGTTGTCCAGCTTTGGGAATCTCCATCATCTCTCTCTATGTGTATGTGTGTGTGTTTTTATCTATACATCTGTATCCACACTATAATGTTCATCTATTATATTCTTCAAAATATAAAAGGCCAAGGGGATAGTCTTAAGAAAGGAAGCATTTAATTATCCATGTTCTAAGATGCCATTCTATTCAGTGTGATGTTTAAAGATGAATTAGAGATAAGATCTAGCTCCACAAAGATTATACTACCCAGGGAAATACAAATGTCGCTAAAACATTGTTGTGGACTCTGGAATAAGAATTCAGCCACATAATCATCCTTGACAAAAAGAGTCCTCCTGCTATTTCACATGTTTCTTCCTATGTGCCTCAGCAGAGACTTATTATCACCCAACTCAGCTCAGAGAGTCAGGAACATAATTTTGCACATATTGTGCTATTGTCCTGCCTGCTACTTGTTCGCTAGTCTATGGCTCTAAAACCCACCCACCTTTTAAACAGAAGGATAATCCTTACAAGGATAATCCCTACATCCTCAGGAGAGTCCCCCAGACTAATAGGAAGAGATTGGGTTCAACAGAAAGCTACTAAGAGCACAGAATGGGATTAGATACTAAGATAGCAGATATAATTCACTTTAAGAAAACACTGTGGCTCTCTAAGCAGGTCATGTATGTAATGAAGGTCATAACTCTCAGTCTGCCCTGTAGATTGGCAGGAGTCTTAACCAAACTATGATACTTGCCAACCTTGCTCTCTGTTGACTCCTCTCAGGCTTGGAAGAGAAGAGAACATTTAAGAAACTACTATACCCTCAAGGGGACTCACTTAAGAGACCTGCCTTCATACAGCATCATTAGACATGGATGAGGAGGACATGCCCTTGAAGTGAAACTGGGTTTTTGTGAGGGTGAGAGTCTGGTTCCACTAGAGAATCCAATGAGGCCAGTGATGGGCCAATGAGATGAGCTTGGTAGCTAAGCACCAGGCCACACAGGGATGAATGTGTGGAGTTCCTAGGAGCCCACGGACTATTGAAGGAGGAAAGCAAATCACAGCATTAATTTTTCTCTGCACTGGACCAGCAGCACCAGGATCCTGCAGTTACCTGAGGTTTCTTCACCTTAATGATCCAGGTGGGTGGGACAATGACAGCAGCATGAGCCCCCAGGGAGCAGGGTTCTTCAATGTGATGCAGCATGAAGCAGGTCACCTTATTGTGAAACTGAAGAGAAAAACAGGTTAATGAGCAATTCCAAGTAAGAGGTAACTCACACACTCACATTCACACACACACACACACACACACACACACACACACACACACACACGCTCACATACACACGTTATTGCACATTAAGAAACAGGCATTTCATCAAACTTCAACTACCTAACCACAAGCTAGAGACCAGATCAGTGCATTCCAGCATAGACCTAACAGTTATAACTATGAATGTAGCAGGATGAAGCCTTCACATTCTGTTTAACAGACTATTTACATAAAGATGCCGAGCCTTGAAGGGCTCAACAAACCTTAACTACACACAACTGTTTCTATTATGCAACACAGAAAAGAAAATGAAGACAGCTGGGAAGGCAATGCCCGCCTGAGTTTGTGTTTTTCCACAGCTGTAAATCCTCCCAAGTTATCTTTCAAGTGGAGGGAGCCAGAAAGGAAGGAAGGAAGGAAGTGGGCTCTTCTAGAAAGTTATTAACCTCAGCGGTAACAAAGCACAAAGATGTCTCTTCTACTGGTCTAGTGTAGAGCCCTTAAAAACACAGTGGCCCTATTACACAGGCCTGAGGAGCTTGTTCTTTACAGGAGGGAAGAAAACACAAGCTACTAACAGTCCCCACAACACCCCAGTGTGAGGGGTTAACTCACCACTCAGTTGTGAGGCTGGCACTGTGGCCTTAGTCTAATCACATTTTCACTCACATTCTGACTATGAGGTGATAGTCATGTGTGGGTATGTTTCATTTCTAATGAACATAAAAATCAGCTTATGCAATAATTAAAGGACTTAGGTTCTAATCATAGTGACTTTTTTATTTCAATTAGTTTGAACTTAAATTATACTTATTGTAACCAACACACAATTCACATTTCAACTGAACTGGAGCTATTAACGAGTGAAAGAAACCACTGATAATAACAATGTCTGGAGAACAGACATCAATTAGGACTGTCTGAGGAAAACTGGCAAACGCAGCTACCCTAATTTTATTCTACACTATCACAAAGACTTAGCTTTCATTTCTGCATATTGTCAAGCTCTCTTGTGATCCGGTAGGTAATTAACATCAATCATGGATAAAATACTGATTAAATAATTAATAATTCTCCATGCCACCCATTCTTTGGGACCTACAAACAAATTAAACCACCAGAGAAATGCAACACCTGAAAAATATCATTTGAACACCTCCTTTCAAAATTATTTTTTAATCAGTTCAAATAAAACTTCAGTGCATGCTCATTTGCATAGCTACAGTGGTAAGGGTCTCAAACACTGTCTAAGCAACTCTTTCAACTTATGCTTGAGTGTACGTCATAGAGACTAACAGGTACTCTCAGGTTTGTATAGCCTTTAAATGTTGAAGCCAAGACATATACACAGGAATCTCAGCTCCCTAACCCACCATTTTCTTCCTACATCATAGAGGGCCAGTTATTTGTTTATTTATCTGACATCATATGTCCTGGAAGGAATCACTTCTATTATTAAAACATACCAATACTGTAATTTCTGTGACTATATTCTGCATATAAGACCACATTTTCTGGGATATTTGTGAAACTGGCCAAAACTCTACCACAATACTTAAGTGAAAATAAGTCTCTGAAATAAATCAGTTTGATGACAGATTAATAGAGAGAATATGGGTGTTCACTGTAAAGCTTCAAATTAATGGACCCTGAATAAGACATCTCCAAGGTCACAGGAGCAGCAATCTATCAGAACAGACTTGCCCTGATGCTATCCCATGATGCAGCTGGCTCTTACCAGCTCAGGAAAGCCAGAAATATAGGAAACATTAGGGACTGGTTGACACCTTAATCCCAGAGGTATAGAGTGTCACTATAAGTGGGATAGCTTTGTACTTGTGAACATGTTTTAAAACAGAAACACAAAGGTTACATGTATGACAACTGGGATAAAATAAAAATGCTAAGAAAACAGAACACAGTACGATGGTGGCACAGCACACATTGAATCTTCTAGACCAGTGGGTCTGTACCTAATAACTGGAGGCGATTGACAAATGAGGGTCAGGGAAGTCATGCTAATGAGACTCTTTTATAGACTTGTTACAATGCAAAGAGTTTAACCCTCAAAAATGTCCACCACAATTTGTTGTAAATGGTTCTGGCCCAAACTTTCCAGGCCTGGACCAAAGGTTTAGTCTCACTCTCAGCTCTGCTTTGCCTCAAATAATCACACACAGGCTTATATTATTTTTACACTGATTGACCAAAGGCCCAAGCATATAATTGGCTAGAGCTTGCTCTCAATCTAACCCATCTTGTTCAGTGGTGTGGCTCAGTATCTTTTACCATAGCAGCATTTCAGCTTCTTTCTTCTGTGTTTTTGGTGGCTCTCTCTGGCAGTCCTCTGTCATCTGTGTCTGTTTTGAGATGTTCTTGAGTTTTCTTAACCTGGTAGCCCCACCCACACTTCCTGTTTTCCTTTGGCCAATCAGCTTTTTATTAAGCCCATAGATGGGGCAAATATTTACAACATTACCAGCATAATCCCACTACAGCAATTGTTTCAAACTGCATCTATTCCAGTCCTTTTGCTAGTTGTGAATCTGCTGTGTGTAGACCTGTGGACCTTGAATCTAGCTAACACAACACAGAACTTCTTTTCAGGTGTACTTTGCAATTAGTAGGTGATATATTTTTAGCTACACAGTCACTCAAAAAAGTAGATGAAAAGCTGATATCATATAATTAGTGCTTATCATATAATCCAAGCATCCAGGTTGCTGAAGCATAAGGATCACAAATACAAGGACAGCATGTTCTACACAGCAAGACTACCTTGAGGAATAAAGAGTTGATAGATTGGGAGACAAGGGGTGGTCAACGAACTGTTTCCTGGGTATGCTGTGAATACTCAGCTCAACACTGAGATACAAACAGAGCTACAGATAAGCCAAAAACTATTGAGTATGGCAGTGTTGCAATTAACTAGTATGTAAAAATAGGTGGCAGCCATATTTGGCCCTGGATGTCATAGTTTGTCAACTGTATTAGAGTGAAGTAAAAAGCAGCCACAGAGAAAAGCAAATAAGAAAGTGCAATATCTGTTTTGGACAGTAGGACCAAGTGCTTCTAAGAGTAGAAGAGAATGAGATGAGAGATAAAAGAAAGGAGGGGTAAATGGGAAACTAGTGCGGGATCTTAATGAATATACATGGTTAACATAAGGAAGGGCTGTATTTCAGTGGGCACAGGGGTAGCTACAAAAACCATCTAACCCTAAAGAACAATACAAAAGACACCCATTCTTCACAGCACGTAACAAAGCCACCCACATTAAGACTAGGAGAACCAGATGCCTAGACTGTTGCAGAGTTCACTCAAGGCTCCCCATGTTGAGGGGCCCTTTAGCAGTCTACTGGACAGAGAAGACATATGGGTGATCTAGGGGGAAGGAGCTCTCGATTCCAGTCCCAGAGTGAGAATGAGGGAGGGCTTCCAGGCTTTTATCCTGGGCTTCAAGTTAAATAAAAGAAGTACAATTTTTCTTTGTCTTTTTTTCCCTACTTATGTTTGCCTTTGAGCTATAATTTTACTCTTTTCTTCTAAGGATGCTATCTGAAAACTGGATGTTGTTAGGGTAATCTATCGCATGGAGGCAGGAACCCCAGCATTGGAATGGCCAGTTACGGCCACACAGGAGCCCACATTGCTTATCTCCTCCCCACACTTACCGCCTGCTTGCACCAAGAACAGCTGATGGCCACAATCTCTTTACTGTGGAAGGAGAACTTTTGCTGGAAGCCCTGAGACAGTAAGACAAGAGACAGAGAGTTTAAAACCTCCTCCAAGGCAGCCCATATTTGCCCTCCTGAGGTTCGCTGACATGAAAGAGGCCAGAATCATCATCCATTGCTATAGTAACCATTACTGCAAGTGCCACACAGCACTACCCTCTCCACCTTCTACCATGAAATCATTTTCTATTTCTGAGCCATATGGATCATGAAACAAAGGAGACAGTGGTGTCTCCCACACCACAAGCTTCTCTAAGCTAGACACACTAAAATAAATTTGCCTTTAAAAATTGTCTTACATATGTGTGTGTGTATGCACAAATGGTATATGTAAACACACACATATATATTATACACTATATAGATAGATGATATATAGAGAGAGATAAATAGATAGGTATGCTATAAATTATACTACACATTTTTTAACTAAAATAAAAATCATTGCTTATCCTGGTCACATACAATTGAGGGTCTCTTCAACTTTAGTATCTGAGAACCCAGAAAAATAGAAATGAAATACCAGTACCTAATCAGGGTCTAGGATAAGACCAAGCTTAAGAGTAATGAATACAAAGGCTTTCACCCTCCCCTTAGGATGTTTGTTCTTAAAACAAGCAGCTTTTCACTTTCACTCTTAACCAGCAAACAGTAATAAAGACGACACAAGTGCCAAGAGTCTCCTTAGACTAACAAGCAATTTGACTCTCCCATCAAGAAAGGTAATCCCCCCAAAGGGAGGACACAGCAACACCCAAAGAAACTTCACCCAGAATCCACACTTCACCCTTCCTGTGTCTTTTCCTGTCATATCAAAAAGATTCAATCTTGCTGCAGACTTCCTGGTCTTCTGGATCTTACAATCTTTCTGCCCCTCTTCCAAGATGCTCCCTTATCCTTAAGTGTAGGGGATGTGTTGTAGATATGTCATTTGGGGCTGGGCACCCAACAGTGAATTGCTCTCTGCACTCTGACTAGTTGTGGTTTTTCTGTAGTGGTCTTCATCTGTTGTGAAAGAAGTATCTTTGATTGAGATGAGAGCTACACTTAACTGTGATATCAGGACAGGTATCTAGATTGCAGTTAGGGATTACCACACCACGGCTTAGACATCTCTGACCTCACTAGCCAGTACCAGGCATGATATCTCTCCTGTCCAACTGGTCTTGAGTCCAATTTAAGGAGCAGTTGGTTACCACTGATATAGGCATGGCACTATTGCACATTTATGGATATCTTGCTGTTCTGACCATTGTTATAGTTCATAGGTGTCCCAGGTGAACAGGATTACTGAATCATTTTGCCCCTTATGATACTGCAAAAGCAAATGCTCAGGGAGGAGAATTTGGGGTCAGGTCCAGCTGAAATCTTCTCTGTCTTGTATAAAAAGTGCTCAGTGTCTTCAGCAATGGGGACCTACTTTCAACTTCTGGGAATCAACCAAGGGCAATAGCAATAGCCTACATTGTTCTAGGAGTCTTTTAGTCTCCCATGACCAACAACTGTAAAGAAGGTTCCTCATGCCTGGCATCGCAGAATTTGTGAGATTCTGTATGACTCTAGTGATGCATTATCACCTTACATGGCATAATTTTATTTAAACTGTATGTGTGTGTGTGTACATAGACTTCTATGTAACATGTAATTTTAGATAAATATAAAATGATTTCTTATGGACTTTTCAAGCATCCTTAGTGTTACTGTGTTATTCCCGCATCCTTCCCTCTCCTTCTACACTGATCTCCATCTCCAGTTAAAGCTCCTCCCACAAAGATGACAGAAGGGAAAAAGGGAGAAACTGGAAACATGACTAATTTGGGATTGTAACAAGTCTCTCTTGACTTTGTAGTAACTTCCCTATAACAATCAACATTAGTAATAATATTTTTATTCCTTGTTCAGGAAAGAGTTAACCACCCGTAGAGAGACTCCTATCCTTAGGAAAAGTGCTTGCAAAATTAGCACGGGGTTAGCATCTGGTATCTTACCCTTTGGGAGACTTTGTTCAATTCCCAGAACAATTGGAATGCCTCCTGGCCTAAGATTGCTTATGCTGAACCCCTGCTTCTTTCTGAGAGTTCAGTATTTCATGCTGTGTCATGCAAAAGATACTTAGGCAAACAAGCCTTGGTGCAATTCCTAAGCAAGGCATCTTAATGAGACAGATAAATAATATTTATGTGTGTGTCACAACTCACTACTGGAGGAACATGGTTTGCAGGACTCCGAGCAGAAGCTAGTGGTGTCTGGTTTCTTCCAGGCTTCACCCTGGGTTTTCTTTTAGCTAACTTTGCTTTATGTCTTTGTGTCATAATAAACCATAGACAGGAGTTCTATGTGCTGCCTCCTGCAAGCCCTCATATAAAACATTACACTTTGGGTGAAGTCCAGGACCCCTGACACAGCCTCTCCAGCTATGTGCATTGCTAAATCTTGTTCTTTCAATGGCAGTGGCTTTTCCTGAGAACAATATTGCTTGTGTGTCACACACTGACTGAAATAGAGGGTCAGCCTTGACATCCATATACCCACAGCCATCACTAACCAACCTCCAGTGATGAAGTGTCAAAACCCACCTGACTGAGAGGACACAAAATCTAATGGGGTAGAAGAGGAGGTGTGTAAGGCTTTTCAAAAATGATATCAAATTGCTCAGTATGTCTCAAAGAGGCCAAAATGGCTTAGCATTGGAGACACTCTTTCAAGTCAATTTTGAGGGAGCAATAAAAGAGATGGATGGCACTTTTCTTCAGAACTAGAACAAAAAAAAAGTGTGACACTATCTCATCAACGGAGTAAATGTCTAAAAGAAAGTATGATGGGGCTAGTATGGGACAGAGCCCATGAATTTCCCAGACACTGGACCTCATGTGCATATAGGTGCCTCACTTGTGTCCCTCATTGTACTGCATATTATCCTTGCAGCTTCAGGAAGAAAACAGCCTACTAGGGTGCTGACAGCCAGAATGATACCCAAACAAACAAGGTCAGTCACAACTATAGCGCTGAGCATAATGGTTATATAGAGCTGCGGTGGGTCCCTGGGAATTGAGCCTCCAGTAAATAGCTGGTGCTTTATTGTTCTATTCCATCAGAGTCACAGAGACCATGGCTTCAGATTTATTATCTAATACATGGACATAAACAGAGCTTATTCACAGCTTTTGTGGACCAAGTTCCCATAGACTACCAGATATGGGCAGATTTTGGCCAGCCTCTTAAGTGTAATAAAAAAGCGCCAGATCCTAATCACTCAGGTTTAATTCAGGTCCAGATCTGCTATTATGGTACCAACAGATGCCCTGACTGAATTTCAAATGACTCTGTGGTTTTGGGGGGATATTTTGCTCAGCCCTATGAAAAAGGAAAATAAGGACAAGAAGCCAGATGCTTTGGATCGAGATGACTTCTGACTAAAAATATCAACCAAGTGACTCTGTTGGTTCTGTGGAGAATTTTTTTTCCCAATAAAATTGAGCTTTTGAAATAAAGTTCAAATAAGGCTTATTCTGAGTGTCTTCAAAGTCTGTTGCCTCTCTCTTCTACCATTTACAGCATGTAAGGAAGGCATTCTGCTTTACAGCCTTGGCTGAAACCAGAGGGGGGACACTTCCATGCAATGGGTTGAAATTATTTTATTGATTTTGTATTTAACTGAGGTTTGAGGTGAGAGAATCTCTTGGCTAGAAGCCAATCCTTATTTTCTTTGATACAACACAAGAGTAGATATTCTACATGTCTCCAAAACTTTAAACAGTAACAATAAAGTAACTCCACTTGCTTTAAGCCTTTATTCAATGCTGCTTGGAATAATCTCATCTAAAGTAGAGGTTTTGATCCTTATCAAAGTCACCAGGAACCAACTTCTTCCCTAATATTTACAAATTACTGACATTTTTCTCCTCAACAAACTATTTAGTCCAGTTCTCCACTGATATTTGTGCTCTTTGAAACCTTGGAAATTAGGCCAGTGTGATAATATGTGTTTTCTTTGGTTGGGTAGCATAGCATTAAACATGTTAGCAACAGTTTCCCTTTAATAACACTAATGTCCATTTATTCATAGAGAGTTCAACTTATCTGAACTTCATTTCTTACACTGGTATTTGTCTTGAGAAAAAAAATTGTTGCAAATATTTAAGATTTTAAAAGTAGAAATGTGAGAACATCCATCTGAATTGGATCATAAGAAGCAGTGAGTGGCCTTACAGACTGAGTGGTGTTTTTATCAATTCTGGGATTGCTTCAAAATATTTGGCTTAAGGTGACACTATAAGAATTATCTTTGGAAATTCCAAACTCTTAACTATTGGGTTTGATCATTAATTAAAGGCTCCGCATATGTTGTTATCCATAACACACTCTCCCTTCTGGGGCTGTGCCGAGTCACACCTGCACACTGACATGTAGCCTTCCTCAGTAGCCCCTGATGTTATTCCTTTCCAGCATCACTTGCAATTAGGATATACAAATCAGTGCGGGGCAATGATACTCTCTAATAATTTATGCTTTTCTCGTTCATTCGACTGAAAATCCTTTCCACAAGCTAAAGATCATAAGTTGAGTCCCCTGGAGGAGAATCAAGTTAAAAAAAAAAAAAAACTAGTACAATTTAACACCCCTGCCACAGATATGGCCATCCATATAGAGGAAGACTTGATCCCAGGATTCACTGAGCATGCTCCATTACATTACAGAGGTGCACAGCTCAGGCAAAAACCTTTAAGAATGGCTACCAGCTTGTATTTAAATTTATGTATGGATGTATCTATCCAGTTATGATGCTTGTATTTAATGTTTTATGACCACCCTAATTTGAGGATGAAGTGTGTGTGTGTGTGTGTGTGTGTGTGTGTGTGTGTGTGTGTGTGTAGTGGTACTTGTGTGTATAGTGTATGAATGTGTTCATATGTGTGTGGGTGTAGAAAGCTGTGCCTCCTCTATTGCTCTCTGCCCTATTTCCTTGGGTCGGGATCAGAAGCACACTATTTTGCTGCTGTTGTTTGTTGTATCCCACATGTATGATCATGTGGTTTTGTTCCTTTAGTTTGTTTATATGATAGATAACATTTACAGTTTTTTGAATATTAAACCAGTCCTGCATTTCTGGGATGAAGCCTACTTGGTCGTGGTGGATGATATCTTTTATACATTGTTGTATGCAGTTTACAACTGGCTATAATTATTATAATGGAATTATTATAATGGTAGAATAAGGGACCTTATTTCTACCTCTGACTGACCCATAATTAATACCTTTATCAAGTAAAAGTATCATTTTACCTTAATATTTTTTAAACCATCTTGGGTTCTGAGAAAGAAAGAGATTGATTAAAATAGTTTAAATTTTAGAATAGGATTGATGCTAACATAGTTATCAATAAAGAAATTGGGGCAGCTTAAACAAAATCCTGTAATTGATAACCATGCCATCTGTACAACTGTGCAAGAAATAATTGATTATACTCTACTCTTAACTACCAAGTTGATGAAAACACACTTCCACTAGCGGGTGTCACTACAATTTATGTTTGTATGAACCTTCAGTGGGTTTTTAATATAATTCAAGACAACTTTGATATTAAGTCAAGAGAAAAATACTTTTTCAATTCTCTGAAATTAGTGAGACCCTGTCCCTGCTGGATTAACAAGCCACGATGAAGGTAGTAGATGAATTTGAAGTGCCTTTGGCAAAAAAAAGACCTGGCATCTAGACATAGTTTAGATTTGTTTGGGGTTGTGCTATATATAATCTTCTAGGAGGCATCTAAAGGTACCCTAGAATCTGTAACTCAAAAGGCTTGGCTACACATCTCACTAATGCCTATAAGCAGGAATAGTACAGTGAGAGAAACTGAGTCAGGAGGGGACAGGATAAGGAGGGGCAGGGCTCAAAGGTGTCTAGAACTTCTGAGTGGGGACATTCTTTTATAACTTAATGTATTAGTTTGAATGTAAAAATGTATAGCCCTAGCTATACTACAATATTAGATATGACTGCTGAACCAATAATAGATAATTAGCTGGAACCACAGAGGAAAATTCTGGCACAAACAGCAGGATGAGAATCTGCACAAAGATGTGACCCATGCCATGTGCAATAGAGATGGCTGAAGCAATTGACATTTCACAGAAACTGCTACTCTAGAGAGCTAGGCTGGCTACAAATGGAAAGTCCAGTTGACTCAGGGCTATAATAGGTTCTGCAGAACACAGTATTGACCAAAACTATATAGTATTTGTGTTGCTGAGAAAGTCACCATTGTGTCAAAGATTCACAGACAGAGAACTCCTTTGAAGCTTAGTCCTGGTGGGGGAAAAAAATTGGCTCACAGCGTGAGCAGTCTGATAGGAATCAGAATTATAGAATTATAAAGCCATAGGGATGGTGTGACAGCATTCAACCATCAAAGCCCAATAACATTCTTCTGTGGACTGATGCTGCAAAGGAGTGTGGCCTAGAGAGAAATATAACCAGTTACTATGTCCAACATGTGCAGAAACTACAAGACTTCTGACATAAATCTCAGTCAATAGGATCAAAAGAAAGCACAGATAAAGGATCACAAAAACAGGGAGTGGGCAAATGGTTCAACAAAGAGTCACAGTCTTTTGTCAAAGATGGAACCCGTGGACTGAAGGACTGGAGCCTCAGCAAAGTCCACAGTAACATTTCATTATTTCTAACTAGGAGGACTTGTGGCCATAATGGAGGTAATTAAAAACCGAGGTGAGAGAAGTATTCAAACAATTTGAGGAAAATCTGATAAGTGTTCAAGTTAATCCATCTATCCATATAGTGAAGAAACATCACTGTTCTTTTGCATAGGTAACAAGGGTGTATGAGGCCCAGGGTTTTTGTTTTTGTCTGTGTTGATGTTTTTTTAGGTGACACAAGATTGTGGGTTCAGTCTTTAGCAAAGAGAAAGAGGGAAAAGAGGGTAAGAAAATAAAGAGGAGGAAGAAGGGGCAAGGGTAGGAGGAGGAAAGGGGAAAGGAAAGGAAAGGGGGGAGGTGAGTGGAGGGGAGGAGGAAGAGGAAAGTCCATCCTGGACCAAGGCTGATATGTCCATTGGTTCTCCTGTTCTTTAATTATGCCACAAGAAAGAAATGGGCCTGGTAACTAGAAGATCCCAGGACTGTTTTCTGGGCCTCCTGTGAAAGGTCTAGCATAGCAACAATATCCAAGTGACTATCATGAAACCCTCCCCGCTACATACAAACCAAATGTATTCTCAAAACATTGCTATTAGAGACTTTCCAATGGTTAACTTGAGTTATGACAGCAGTATTGTTTTTCAAATTTATTGATTTTTCTTCTATGTGTGTGTGTGAGACTGGTGTGGGTGTGTGTGTGTGTGTGTGTGTGTGTGTGTGTGTGTGTGTGTGTAGAGGCAGAGGTGTGCATACCTACACATTCTCATTCCATTCACCAGTTTGGGCCCTACAAAAATAGGATGCTACTGAAGAAAATTGTGGAGCTATCAGAAAATGAACCGGTGTGCTACCAAGTTCAGAATCTTTCAGTTTTTAGTATATGACATATGGCTTTCTGTTTGTCAGGTAAATTCTTTTTCTGTCCTTCTCTGAAAGGAAACTTAAAAAAAAAAAATTGCATTCATGTGTAGGGTTAGCAATGTTTTTCTAGGCTTATAACTCCCTTGGATGTTATCCTGGTGCAGTGACAGGTTCCTGCACCAATGAATACTGCCCATCACCTGTTCTGCAATATCAGTGACATCATGTCATAATGAATGAACAGGACATATCAGGTATATTCAAGGTTTCCAAAAAAGAGGGAAGGTGATCTAGCCCTAAGAAATCACAAAAGCACATGTTTAGTGTTGCCTAAGGGATTCAACAATCCAGCTCATGCTAAAATATTCTCTCCAGCACAAAGAGCAAAGTATTGCATTTCAGTACTACACTCAAGAATACTATCATGGCCCACTTAGTGGATGTTCTTAAATGCTTCTAGCTTACCGTGGGATTTAAAACAGGAAATGCCCACCAGAAAGAACTCAAACTAAAAATGCATATATAACTGTTAATGTCACAGTCTGTTATTACTGGCACCATTCAGTTCTAAGTGGATCACCTGCTGCAGCAGTGAGAAATGCAGTTTAGATCCAACAGTGTGGGCTTCCTCTCACCAAAAATGAGCTAGCTACTGTCACTGCTGAATGTCACCTGCCAGTGGAAGACACAAAATCTGAGTACCCACTGTGGCAGCATCTCTCAAACTGAACAATCAGTTACTTAAAAAACGGTGATGCTGAAGCCTTTCCTAGAAAAGGCAGCAACTCATCTTGACTGAAACCAACACACCTACAGTGTCTGGCATGCCTGTGCAAGGCCAGCACACCACTGTACCAGGCCAAAGAAAACACTTCAGGAGTGAGAATGTGACCAAGAGATGCATTGGTCCTATAATGTCACATCCAACCCAGATGCTCCTTAGTTGACAGAGATGTGGTCTTTTGAAGCTATATGTAATAGAGGTTGAGCTTTGGAAGATATCCTACAAGCACCATGCTCACACAGTCCACAACCACTTCATGCAGCTGTGCCTCTGTGACAAAACTGTGCATATTGCAGAAACTAAGAAGAGGGGGTAGCATTGCCATGCATTCACCTATTCCCACTGTCTCACTTTAGGAATTGGTCATTCTCACAATCATAACTCTGAGTTCTAAGAATCTGAGGTTACGCACCCACATGGCAGCTAACAACTGTCTGTAGTTCCAGTTCCAGGCAAACACCAAAGCAAATAAATAAATAAATAAAGTTTAAAAAAAAAAAAAGAATCTGAGGTTACACAGAGAATATCTCGATCCTGGGACATAACCTTGAACTATCACTACCTCTGTTCATTCAGAATTTTGTGTCAAGAAGACAGCAGGCACAAAAGGAGCCACACTATTGAAAGCAATTGAATGTCATTGTTGGGAGGAATGTTGTTATTTATCAATGGAGAATTGAAGACTACACCTGGTATCTGGGGACTCCTTTGTAACTAAACATTTTTCGTGATATGCAGAAAATTACAGAAGGCAAGACCTGGAATCAAACCAACCAATGGAAGGGGCTCTGTTTCCAAGACATACAACAGGCAGGCTATTTACATTGGAAAGGCTAGTTAAGGATGAGGTGACTCAATATGGCCTCTTCAGCACTGGACTAGTCCATATAAAATGGAATGCTGTTTTACTGTAATTGCCTCTAACCAGCAGAATTAGGAATTAGTAGACCTACAACCTAGACTTTTACCAGAGTAACTGACCAATGCTTCTTGGCCAACATCCTTGCCTACTTGGACATACATTTATATTTATCTAGTTTGCTTAAACAAATTCAGGCATGTATTTGAAGTAGTTTTTACCTGAGCTTCATTTACAAGAAGAACCTGGACTTCTGCTTTTCAACTAGCTACTCAGTGTACATTTCTCTACTGGGATAGGAAAATCAAGTAATAGCTTTATTGCTGTAGAAACTTGTTTTAAAAATATATAAGGAAAGTTCCCCTTAACAAGTTAATTTGTCTCTATATGATTTCTTATCATATTCCATTATAGTTTTTTTTTTTCAGTACTGGGATGGAACCCAGGTCTTTAAGTATGCTAAGCAAGCCCCCTTTCATTGAGTTCCAGCACATGCTGTATTATTTTTTAAGTTTATACCTTCTTATTTTATATATAAGACTGTTTTCCTAAATGCATGCATGTGTGCCATGTTTGTGCCTGGTGCCCACAGGGGTAGAAGACACTAGATTCTTGGGAACTTGAGTTACAGTTGGTTGTGATTTGCCATGAGGGTGATGGGAACTGAACCCATGCTCTCTGCAAGAGCAGGTTCTCTTAATCGCTGAATCATATCTCCAGTCCTGAATTGCCCTGTTTTTTTAATTAAAGGGGGCTTTTTATGATATCACTGCCTCAAGTGCCTGATGCATCTACACTCTACACCAAGGCAGGGTCAGAAATATGCTTTTCCTTAGAAAATGAGTCAAGAAAAGTTACTAGATGTTTGGAGGATCCTTTCTTCCTACTGGTTTGCCTGATCCAGCCTTAATAGAAGAGGAGGTGTCTAGTCTTACTGAAACTTGATATGCCATGGCTAACTGATATACATGGGAGGTCTGCTATTTTCTGAGGAGAAAGGAGAAAAAAATGATGGGGAACAGTTCAGGGGGCGGAGGACTATGAGGGGAGAAGGGAGGGGTGGGGAAATATGATTGGGCTAGAAAAAAATAAATTAACTAATAAAAGGAAATTATTCTAAAACATCCACAGAATAAAATTAAACCAAAATTTTTTTAAAGTGACTTGAGAAGGAGGTAAGCATCAAAAACCATGAGCATGTCTTCTACAGACTACTTCCTTAAAAAGCAGAGATGGTGAATGGTGACTGGAGAGTTGGTGTGCTTCCACTCTGCTGGCCTGGTAAGCCAGCGGACTATCTCAAGATGTCCCTGGAATGTGCCCAGTCCAGCTGCTAAAGTTCATGTTGGTGGTATCGGAACTTCTTCTCATTCTCCAGGTAATCTTGCTCATTTCCTGGCTATGCACCCGCCCCTTTTTTTCTCACCCCGTATATTTCTACCATTTTTCCTCTCATATGTTTGGTATACTTTTTAATCACTCCCTTCTCTTCTTTCTTAGATAGCCTCTTCTTTGATTTCTTTCCAACTCTTATTTCCATTTCTGCCATTTTGTGGATTTTAGGTGTGTGTCGGTTGCCTCTCCTGGACCTGTAACTATCTACCTGACATAAGCCACTTATGGAGGAGAAAGAGAAGGCTTTACCAGGCTCTCAGGTGCATCTATCATAGCAGAGAAGGCAGCTGGGAAACAGAGGGCGGGGAATGTTGGATGCTGGTGCTCCACCCCCTCCAGACATTCCAGGACTGCAGTCTGTGGAATAGTGCCACAAGCATTCAGAGTGGAGCTTTCTTTTTGGAAACACCTCACAACCACAGTTATAGTTTTGTTTCCATGGTGATTCTAAATCGTCTCACATTCACAATCAAGGTTAACCACCACAGAGGTCTGGTAAGAGCAGCAGTGTTTGTACATATGTTATGGATCTTATATGCAGACACATGTGTGTAGATACATATATACATATATATGTGAATTTTTAAAATTCTCAAGGCTGCATATTTTATCAACTTAAAGAGCAAAGGCATTATATATTTCTTCTTTTTCTTCTGATACATATTAAATTTTATTATTTGAATATAGTTTACAACCAATTTTTCATGTACAAAAGGGAAGTAGTTCTTAACATTTAAGATTTGAGTTTCATATTCATGTACCCTGAACATCAAGAAGGCTTGATAGGAATTTTCTCATAATATTTTTGTGCCTTTGAATGAGAGAGAAATGCAAATATTTCAAGTTTCTCAATTAATTCTTTTTGTTTGCTTCTCAGTTACTATACTTCAAGTGGTCATTTTATGAAAAGCTTTTTACTTGAGAAGTGTTACATTACATTTTGATAAAATTTAAAAAGGGCATTACACATGTGTGCTGAGATCAGGATCATGAAAGGATAGAAATCAAAATTGAAGATTTGTTACCAGGCTTATGCCTAGAGTGTGGTTCTGGGGAATAAGGAAAGATAAAAAGAAGAGGATTATGATGTTCACCCTTAAAGGAAGGAAGTGAGAGGGGGATGGGCGGACATTTGTCTCAGAACTATCTGCCTTGGGATCAGAAGAGCCACTGCAGGAGGGAAGTTGATCTTGGCTGGGACATCAGGAAGGGTTTCCATCCTGGCTATACCCTGCATTTTTGGACTCTTCAACATATCTGGAGTTCACATCCACCAACAGCCCCAGTAGCAGCAACCAGAAGGGAATGGGAGAATGGGTAACTGCTGAAGGAAGAGCAAGGGATTCTGGGTAACCAAGGTAATTCATGTGCTGTACCTATGAGGAAACTGACAGGCTCAAGACAGAGGAAGAGGAGCAACTACCTAATGGCTCTACAGGGTAAAACCAAGGGATGCATCCACCTGAGGGCTGGAGCAAAACTGTGGGCATCTTGTCTCCTTATTTTTAATGCTTTTGGGATACAAACAAAATGCAAAAGGCTATAAATATACAATTTGATAAGCTTGGAGATAAGCATATACCTGTGAAACTAGAGCCACACACTGTGCCAATAACATATTCACAGCCTTCAAAAGCTTTCTCCCATCTGCTTCATTTTCAGAAATAGAGATTATGTAAAGGCTGGGGGTGTAGCTTAGTAGTACAATGCCTGCCTAGCAGTTCTGAAGGCCCAGGTTCAATTCCAAGCACCACAAAAAGCAAGGAAGAAAGGAAAACAAGGCTGAGAAAAGTGAGGAAGAGACAGAGAAAGAAAGCTAGTTCATGTAAGATCAACCTATAGTTCCCTTCACTATGCTATCTCAATTGTACCCTCACAGAATTTTTTTTAGTTACCTTCTCATCTATCCATTACAAGAGCTATTATGTATACTTTAAGTATGAATTTTTATATACTACTCCTCAGATTCATTTTAAATTAGTGTTTTAAACAATATTCATTACAAACAAAGAGCAGTTTTTACACATTCCTGTTATATATACTTCACTATATATGAAATGACATGTGAAAGTATATGTTCCACAAACAAATAATCCATACTGATGTATCCTGTCTAGTCAGGGAACTGAAAAACGTCAGAACTCCATATCCACGTTTCATTAAGTATCATGGTATGAAAGACTGCTTTCAAGATTTAATGTCTAGGGCCTGACAAGATGTCTCAGTGGGCTCAGTTCCCAGCACCTACATGGGGGCTAACAGATGTCAGTAACTCCAGTTCCAGGGAATGTGGCACTCTCTTCTGGTCTCTGTGAGTGGATACTTCATGCATGTGGTATATAGACATATACACAGGCAAAACACCTATACACAAAATGTAAATATTTTTAAATACTATAATGTATGCCTAATACTTTAAAATATTAAAAATCTAAGAAATTAACTTATGAATTTTAAAAACCAGCTGTTTTGTTTTACAATGCTTTTATGTTCCTGAATAAAGAAATGTAAGTTATGTTTTCAGACTGTGATTGACAAACACGTTTTTACAGTTACACAGACTAGTAAGTAGGTTTAAATGCCTGATATTCTGAAAAAATGGAGATCCAGTCAGCAATAATCATCCCTATACTTTTCCTCTGCATTTTGACATTTTAAAGAACTTCAGACAACTAATTACTTAGTGCATTTGAGTTGAATGAACACAGTGGATATGTGGACTGGCCTTGGGTTCTAGTTTTCACTGGCTTTGGTCATTATTGACTAGAAGCAAATAGGGATAGTACGTCCCTAGCTAGTGGGTCATCTCATGTGCTCCTCACAGGTTCTGATCTCTTTGGGTTTCAGCAGTCACCCTTATGATCCTCATCATCTTTTATGGTTTCCCCACCACACCATTTTAAACATTTTCTTTATGTATCAAACCCTCATCAGACTTAATGACTTGAGTATGAATGTCTCATATTTTTCTGACCCAACTCTGCCTCTTTGATAACACAGAATATGAATGACAATGTATTACCACGCACAGTGGTCATACACTTGGCAAGTTCGGGTTCAGCTTATGTAAGAGAATCACGTGATTATATCATGAGCTAGTCACTAACATCTATATGCACACAGCCAAATGCACATTCAAGGCTCAAGTGAATACTACTCCAAATATTTAGTTTATTGTTGAATTAAAAAGTAAAAATTGACACAATAGATAACTCATTAATAACCCTTTAAAATCCCCAAAGTTTATAAACCACCAAAACCACACATAAAATTATATATACATAAAGAAGTTTTCCTAGATGAAGTGCTTATTTTTTTAATCTTATCCTAATGAATAAGCTACAGAATTATGGAACACACCTTCCCTCCTTCGTTCTGCTCTAAGTGTTCTCTCTCTCTCTCTCTCTTTCTCTCTCTCTCTCTCTCTCTCTCTCTCTCTCTCTCTCTCTCTCTCTCTTGTATGCATGTGTCCACCTGTGTATAAGAGATAGGCTGGCTGGGTAGGGTTTATAATCTAATAAAGTGTAAGAATTGGCAACCAGTACTAATAGAAGTTATGTAGAGCCCTTGGAATTGATGTGACTTTGCAATCCCTTCCTCTGAAAATGAAAAGCAGAGTCATTAGCTTACCTCCGTCTAAGGTAGCAGCTGGGATCCAGTGAGGGTTATTTATTATCCAGCAAAGACACACATATCTAAAAGCATCCATCTCATAACTGCTTGAGTCTAAGAATTTATAGGCAACAGGAATATAAATGCAAGAGATGAATACAACAGCACTATTTTTATGGGAACACTGTGTGATGAGCCAGGATGTGTACACTGATATCCATGGTGTTCAGCAAGCTATGAGCACTTGTGGATGCTACTTAAGAACAAGGGCCAGGGAAGGAGACAAGGCCACAGCATCAGAGGGTACAGAGAGTCCAGCACTTCCCCATTAGCTGACTAAGCCACCATAAAAGGAGGCTACAAAGAAGGTGCAATATGGCTCCAGGGACTATTCCTCACAAAAGACATTGAGTTTATGGGTTCTCATCTAATGAAATTCCTCTAGCTCTATTATGACCTAACCTGCAGACTGTGTGAGGTACAGAGTTCTCCAGGATGCTGCTTTTCCAAAGAAAGGAAAGTATTCACTGGGGGCATCACCTCGATCATATCCATGCCTCCAAAACTAGCTACTCTCTTCTTCCATATCCTCTCTCTGTTCTCCCAGATCATGTCACTCTCTGCAAAAGCAGATCTGCCCTTGGGTGTTCATCTGCTTATTATTGACAATGTTCAGTACAATCTATGCTGAGTGCTAAGGTTTTATCATGCCAGCAGAACACAGCATCTGAAAAGTCAGTCTTTCCACACTGGGAAAAACTTCATCTCAAATAAGTCAAGGTCAGCACAATGGGGAATGTATGACATTACACTAGTTACAATGTCCCACCTCATCCCTCCAAGTATCCCTGAACCCTGAGGGCTGAACAGAAACACCACTGAAGAAAACATCTTTTACCAGAGATCAGACAGAGTCTCAAGATAGAAACACATTTCTAGCTTCAGACCATGTAGTATTCTAGACAGTTCTGCATAATGTTAGGTATCATGATATATATGTGTACACTTGTGTATCAGCTTAACTGCCCTCTTTTTATATTACTTCTTGATATTGCTCATCAAATGAATAGGATGGGCCAGTAACCTTCACAAAAGACTTTAACAAAATAGCAAGCTTTCTTTTTCAAAATTCAACAGGTCTTTGTACCAATGTAGCTTTCTCTCAGGAAAAAAAAAAGAAAAGAAAAAAAAACATTTCCTTTTATTTAGATTATCACTAGTTCTTGAGACATCTAGAAGAACCAGAAAGGACTCCAGGAGAAAGAAGGCCTACCAGGAAAGAAAAAAAGATGCACGAACATCACATTTAGAGCCCGGACTCATCTACCTTGGGAGTTTGCCAAGGCCTGAGGAACCTGCTGCAGTGGCTGTGGGTGGCTGGGCCCTTACCTTCCCACACTGCTTACATTTTCCCTCCTGCCGCCGCCTGTGGACCCAGTGATGACGCACGAAGTTCTGCAAGAAAACAAAGAGAAATGAATACGTTTTAATTTGAAGTCCTCAGCATTCACTGTTTGATGCTTTGGATTGTTGATTTCGATAAGGTATAATTCAAACCTATAGAGGCACAAAAGCATGTATGTGTAGGTGGGATTTGTTCAACAATAAACGTGAATGCATGCGGAATAAATGAAGTTCATTCTCGGCCCCCCCACACTCTTCTGCACTGGGCATTGTCTTTCCATGTCCAGGTCACAGCAGATTGCACTCAATGCACTTTCTTTCTTCTAGAAAAGCCCACGCGTATTTGTGAAGGGGGTGAAGGATCTTCACCTGGGAGGTGGCTGTGACTGATAAAGAAAAACCCAAAGACTGGTTTTAAAAAAAAAAGGTTGAAGAAGAGAAGCTGATGGGATGATCTCCAATTCAACTGGACAAGTGCACACAAAATGCTTTATACGGTGGGTGGGCCACACTCTACTAAACCTTATAGCTACAAGGAATTTAAAAGATCATATTCTCAGAACCATCTCCTGATACAGGACACTGATTTGAGAAACTGTCACTAGATAATGTAAAGGAAGAGAAATGTCAAAGAAAACAGGTATCAAAGACAACAGGGCTGGTATATGGAGAACAGTTATTTACACACCAACCTCGGTCACCATGAACTAGACCAGTTTTCAAGGTAGACTCTTGTCACAAATTGTAGGAAAGACGTTTTCATCCCAATAGATGATCATCCCTGGGGTAGGAACAAGTAATTCAACGTCCTCCAGCTGGTAGGGTGCACAGCAAGAGGGAGTGTCATCTGCAGCACTGAGGATGGGGGGAAACCTCAGTGCCTCTCATCCCTCTTACATCAGCGATCGAAAGGTCTTCCTTTCTCTGACTCTTGTCCCTTCCTGAGAAAACACACTTTGCCTGATACTAGCATGCCTCTTATAGAACTCAGCCACAGACCGTATTCTCCCTTTAACGTAACTTGGCAGCAGATTGCCTGTTACATAGTATAGGCACTGTTCTACATGGAGACAAAGAAAGAAAGGACATCAGTCTAGAGTCAAACCACATTGAACATGCCTAATAGAGGAAGCTAGGCAGAGCTGAGGCTGGCTAGCACTTGGATGGGAGAAAATAGCTCACTGGGAAGGAAAAGAAGGAAGGGATATATAAAGAGAGAGAAAAAGGGAGGGGGGATAGAGGGACAAAGAGAGAGCAGAAGAAGAGGAGGAAGAGGGGAGGAACGGAAGGAAGAAGGCTGGTTGGTTGTGTCAAGGCATGAAATGACAAGATGATCTCCAAGAAACATTAGCACTTTTAATACTGAAACGTCACCTCTACTTCTATTTTATGTCAAATCAATTTAAAATAAAGTAAAATACAGTCCCTGCAGGGATAATGGTCGTTTGATAGCAAAATTTAGAAAGAGAATGATTCCTGGAATCAGAGTCTTGTCCTACTACAGCCATTCAGTAAAACAAAACCACAAGTCTACATTGTTCTCGGGAAAAAGATAATCAGAATAGCTAGCCTATACTAGGTAAGCAGTCTGTCACACTTTTAATAATATTGTACATATAGTAATTGCTTTAATCTGTACGAGAATGATAATGGATAGAGATACTTCTCAGTAGGAATGTACTCGAAAAGTTCCAGAGCTGTTAAAATATGGAAATCTCTTACTCTGGGTCATCTGATTGTGGTTTAGTGTCCTCACATCTCCCTGCCTCCCTCCTCTGCTGTTAGAGCAATTGCCACCATACCTCCCACAGCCCTGGATACCTTGTCACCTCCTCATTAGTAAGCAATCAGAATGCAACTGAGTCGGAGTTATCTAGTATCAGGATCCTCTTCCCATGAGAACATCAGGTTACCTGAACAAACTAATGCATCTTCCTGAAGACGTACAGAGCATTAGGCTGGCACAAGCGATGCCACATGCCTGGGTAAACTTCAGCACCCACACGGACAGTAGCTATCAGTGGTTTTCTAGACAGCAACGGCAGGAACAAAACTGTACAGATTTGCTGGTGTTTATCCCATCAGTTCAGGGCAAAACCTGCACTGAGTGGGAATAAAGATCCTGTGCCACCAAGCTGCTCATGTAGCAGGTAACACTGATGCTGAGCCCTGCCACCTAGCTGCTCATGTGGCAGGTAACACTGATGCTGAGCCCTGCCACCTAGTTGCTCATGTGGCAGGTGACACTGCTCAGCCTGCAGCCTCTTCTAGAAATCAGTGCTTGCTTTTGAATAAGAACTGCGGAAGACAAGAGTCTCTACCAAACTCCAGTACACTTGTAGATCACCCCACCCCAAAGATCTGACTTTACTTACATACAGAAAGGTCACTTAAAATGTAAGCATAAAAGCAAATTCTCCCTTTCACTTCCTGGGAGCAGACTCTCCTTCCACTGGGTCTCTGTCTCTAGATTCACTGTTTCCTCATGACATCCTGATAAACAATTTCAATGACAGTCAGGAATAGAAATGTTGAACATATAAAAATGTAAAACAAATTAAAAAGGCATGAAAACATTTAATATAATAGCTGTTGGTTTAGTAAAAACTAAAGGAAAATGAACCCTATCACTGATATTAAAAGAAATTCTATACTTGGTGAGATTACAAATCACTCAGTGACTATCAATTTAAGAAGACAACTGTTGGGAGAATAGGATGCAATTATCTATGAGAAATCACAGCTGACTCAGGGAATCATTTACCTAGTGAAAGCCCCATTCCAAAGATTAAACCAATATTTCCTATAAATCAACAGTGACTTAGAAATGAAGTGGCTGACTGGATCATTTGTACCACAACATAGAACATTTGACAAGCAAATTAATGGCACCCTGGAGTTCAGTCCATTTATGACATAAAAAATAATCCTAACTTTATGGAACATGTGTATGTGACTCTACCATTAGACGTCATTAAGGTCACTCTTCCAAAGAGTAGAGAGGAAAATGAAAAGATGGCACAGATAAAGGAATTGATTAAATTATTAAAATTGCTATTAGAGAAGAAGCTGGCAAAGTTTGTGAAATCCTATAGGTGTATGATTTGAGATGCCACACATCCTTCTGCTTCATGTCTTCTTGGGCCTAATATAAGTTTATCTGGCAACTTAAACATTATTGCAACCAAGTAGTCAATAAATGTTTACTGAATTGAACAGAATCCTAAATCTTATTTATTTGGCAATTAAACCACGTGGCTACCACTTAGGAGAAGAAGGACCATCAACTATCTTCAGCAATAATAAAAGAAAAAAGAAAACAAGCCATTAGCATCAAATCACTATTGTTTTTTAACTCTTTTGCCCAAGGACTTTCAGTTTTCATACCATTTTCTTCTGTTAATTCATATCTCTTAAATTATTAGACCAAAATCAGATTCTTCATACTTTTTTCTTTAGACGATTATTCAAATCTCCTGAATTGTTGGGCTGAAATCAGATTTTTCACATTGTGTTCTTTTGACCTTAATTCATAAATCTCACATTGGTGAACTGGTATTAGATTTGGGATTCATATACTGCATATGTGACTGTTGATATATTGTTATTAAGAAGCTCAATGAAAGCTTCTAAAAGAATATCTTTTTACTGTCTATCATAGTTTCTGAATTATTTATACGCCTCTTCAAGTACTGGGCAGAGGAAAAGCTATTACTTATGGGTGTTAAAATATCAGTGATACATTATTTCAAGTCTCATATTCAGTATTGGGAGCAGTAAAGCATAATATAATTTTTCAGTTACTTTCAAATACCTAATTCAATTCAAAATATTATTCACTGAATATTTGAAAAAAAAAATCTTAGAAATCATAATCAAATCCATAGATCCTGAACAAGAAAACTAACATCACAAAGCCACAACATAGAAGGCATCCAACAAATACTGCCTTACAAAGGTGAAACTCAGTAACAAGCAGTCTTGAGTCTCCAGACTCTAATAGGAAAATAGAGAAGATGGATTTGAGCCCACAGCAAACTAATTCTACCAGAAATATTCTTACATTTACATGGGACTTAAATGGAATGATGGACTTAAAGTCCCTTAATTAAAAAACTTAAGTGAGTCATGGTCACAAGTTTCATCTTCAGAAGCCCTTCATAAACCAAGAATTCTGATTAATTTTGCAAGAAATGGATCTTCTAACAAATGCACCCAGGCAGTACATACACATTGATCTTTTAGTCCATCTGTGTCCTGGCACAATTATTTGGGAACAAATTCCATGCATAATCCTTAAGGTTTATACTAATGGAGAGAGACACTTTCAGACAAGCCAATGGCAATACATATAAATAATTATGACACACAGCATGACTTGAATGAAAATAACAAAGTATTTAGCAAAAATAAATAAGCTTGCTCTTTACAACTGTCAACAATGAAGAGGTCTACAATGGACTCATGGGTTACCCCAAAATACTCACATGTTGAAATTCTAAACCCAGAAGTCACAGTCAGGAAAGAAGATCTTTGCAATGTACTTGGGTCAGGAGGATGGAACCCTCATCAATTGGATTAGTGCATTATAAAAAGGGGACCCCAGGGACCCTTTGCTTTCTTTCTTCCATGCCAAGGACACGAAAAAGCAGTAGTCTAACCAGCACCGCCCCATGCTGGAGCTATGATCCTGGACTTTCCAGCCACCAAAGCTGTTTTAAAATAAAAAAAAATAAATGATAATATTAAAAACCAGCCTCTTTACTGATAGTGAAATAGTCGGTGGTATTTGGTTTTAGCAGCCAGGACTGACTAGGACAACCTCTGAGCACCAAGTATCCAAGAGTGGGAAATAACTTGTTACATGCCTCCAGAACTTAAAGACTGTCCCTTTGGCAGCTGGAGTGGACTGAGGCATATGCAAGGTCAAATTACACAGATTCAAAAGAAAGAAAACAGTGGGAAATGCCCTCGTCTGATTACTAGTAAAACATGACCACACTCCTTGAACCAGGGCTAAGCTGTAGGCAGTTAGTGTAAAGTCAGGAAGAAGTGTGTACCTTACAGCCATGCCTTAGCCAAAGTTGCTGACACAGGCATGCAGATAAACGGATGGATCTGAAATACATTTACAAATAAAACTGACTGGACTGACAAATGAATTTGAGGTTGAGAGTACCAAGGAGCAAGACACAATATGACACTCCCCCAGTGTCTGGAATTGGACAGCTCATTTTAAAAGGTGAAAATAGATGGGGGGTGGGGCTTGGGTCACAATAATAGTTTAGGTTTTGATCTATTGTATTTCAGATGACCTTGATATGGTAGATGGACATGTTAAATGGAATTTCAAGAAAGTAAACTGAAGATAAATGTAAAGACAGGGCTGTCAGCTCTCCTAAAGACAATAGGCAGCAGTTAGAGAATATAGGTAAGTGCTAAACCCAGAGGGCCCTGCAGAGGTGCAGAGGCTGGGATGGGGCCACTGAAAGCAGACAGAATGACCAAGGAAAGGGAAAATCCAAAATAGATGAAAGAGTTGCTGCTAGGAGTCAGGAAGAATGGAATGTGCAGATGTTCTGCATATTTCTGAGAGATTAGATAAGAACAGAACCTACTGGATTTTCTATGATCATTAGCAACAGTGACAGACAGAGTTTTAGAAAACAGACTGAATAAACAAGACAGGAGTAGGTTAATGTGCTAGAAGATGACATCCTGAAAATAATCCATACAGATAACAGTTTCTGGAAGCTTAGCCATGAACATGAAACTGAGCTTCAGAGCAGCAGCTAAGACCCAGTTGATAGGTAAGAAATGCTAGTCTTTTTTTTCTTTTTTTTTTTTTAATTTCATTTGGAAACACCACACTTTTGCTGCTAAAAATGCCCCAGACAGAACAGGTAGAGATTGAATGGAGCAAATATCAAGTCCTTGACAAGACTTTCACAGAAGGTCCAGCTTTACAGAAAAGAAGTAATACAGCCAATGAAAACAATTTTTTGAGACTTGCAACAGGGACATTTTACATACAGTTGTAACTGAAAGAGAGGCAGAAGGGCAGGAAGTTAATAGTAGACACGTACATCCCTTGGTTGGAAATTCAGCGCCTCCAACTTAAGAACACACACAAAAAAAGCCCCTGTGACTTTCATAAGGAAGATATCTTCATTTGAGCTGTCACCGAGTGGCCTTCCAGCCAGGGCTGCCCCTCAACAGGACAGCACCAAAGAATACCATGCTTCTATACCTCCCTCAGCCGTTGTGACCATACTGGATAAACAGTGGGAAAACCAACTTATGGGAGGGTTAAATTTTCCCTCCCACCTCCCCCATCTCCTCTCTCCCTGCTGTCTCTCAATCCTCTTGTTTCCATTATAATAAAACATTATTCTTCTTTTACCATTTCCTTGCTTTGGGGGCATCTTCTCACATATCGTCCAGACTAGCTTCAAACTCCTAGACTCAAGAAATCCTCCTGTGTCGGTATCCTGGATATCTGACGCCAACGATGTTTCCACCTTATATGGCTGGCCTATATAAGGTCTTTCTTCACTATGTTTCAAGTGGTTGTGATCTTCTCTGTGCTCACACGTGTTCTATCCCTTCTCTATGCATTTTTCTGCTCTCACAGAAAGAGCAAGTCTCTGGATGTGGTGACCATTCCCAATCCTGATGTTTCTACAAGTAAACCCATCAGATTCCTGAAGTATCCTCAGACCAGCCTCATCCTCAGGTAATCTTCTTCCAAAACCTAATCAGTTTTATTTAACTGAAGTTTGACTTATTCTAAGGACCATGGCCTCCAAACCCATCCTTTACTAAATCCTGCTAATTTGTCTCCCTTATACTCATCTCACTATGCCATGTTTCTCTTAGCTCTGTGTAATCATTTGTTAACCAGTCTATGGCAAGGGCTGCTCAGGCTGGCTGGCTGTCCCCAATAGTGACAGTCCTGAACTACAGGATGTCCCCTCCACACTTCAGTCAGCATCATATACTTTATTTAAATAGAGTAATGCCCATTTCCAAATCCCTGATGACGTCTAGCTTGGCTTCCAAGCACAGTCATCATCTAGCTCTCATTCACCTCCCAAGTGTCCCATCTCACTTACTAATCTTTCTCATCTATGCTTGTGTGTTGCTGTGGTTTCTGTCTAGAAAGCTGTTACTTTGTCTCTGCCACATCTCACCCCTTGCCCTACATAGCTCTTCAAAGAATCAGCCTGTGCCCACATCTTCCAGGAAGCCCTTCATCTGACTGATCTGTCTCCCTTTCTCACTGTTACACAGGGGTGATTTAAGGAGTCCATTGGCTGGGAAAGTTTCCAAGGAGTAAATCGCTAAGAGAAACTGAAACCCGTCTCTAGAAATGCAAATAAAGTGGAAAAAGCACACTTACCAAGAATTCTTATTCTTAAAAGGGAAACATAAGCGTATGGTGCTTGGGAGACTGTGAACAGCACGGGGCATATCACACTATGTCCTAAGGAGAATGGCTTCTGTAATTTGAAAGCTTTTGTTTTGTGGATTAGAGAGTACAATTTGGAGCTTTGTTCTAGACTGTCTAGAATAATACACACACACATACACACACACACACACACACACACACACACACACACACACACACACCCTCCTCTCACTTTCTCTGAATTGTGGTAGCTGTCCTCTCTACACAGAAGCAGAAAGAACAGTCTTATCTCCAGCTGCCTCCTCCCTTCATACCTCCATAATGAAACAGATAGTTCTCCATTCCAGTTTGTCTTCACAACCTGACTATAAGATGTTCTGAGCACCGAACCTAACGCCCTCCTGTGATGGACGTGCATACTGCTTCACAGGTAAAGAGAGAAGTAGAAGCAGAATAGGCAAGCTACCCTGCATCACACAGCATTAAGGCTGGCTCTGAAAACAGCATCCCGACTCTAGCATGGGCACGGGTGACTGTGCTGTGCCTCACCCCAAGAATAGCTTTTCCCCGCCCCAAAAGAGAAATTAGCCTAAGACAAGAACAGGGTTTTTTTTTCTTGCCCCTTGAGTTCCACCATTCCCCTATACCCACTTTGCTGTTTCAGGTATTAAGACGTGGGCTCCTGAACACACTCCCATGGTGGGATGAACTGCAGTGCGCTGAAGGGATGTGGACAGTCCTTGTACTTATTAATATATCAGGAAGAAACCAAACCGCTATGGAATGAAAGAAAGACCTTATTTGTTGACCCTGAGTTAATCCCTGGGGGTCCATTGTACCTATGAGAGTTCAAGGTGGTTTTGGAAAAGAATCTCAAAACTCACTTCTCTTGGTGATCTGGAGCCTCCTTCCCGAAATGTTGGTTTACATCTGAAATTAATCTGCCATTTGAAAAGAAAAGTGCATTATGTTAGTGCTAAGCATCGGGTTAAACAGAAACCAAAAACAACCAATAGCAGTAGACATTGAGACTATAAGACAAAACCCACAAATAATAAGCAATCAATTTTTAATCTATTCCTGGTCTCCTTAAAGCATCTCACTAGAGAATCCACATTGGTGTGGAGTGATTTCACATCTCCAGTTAGTATTCCTGTGTCCTCACTGATCAAATAGAACTTTACAAAATGCTCTTAGCCTGCAAATTTGAGAAAGAGATCAGAGTCAAAGATAAATCAGGCAGCAGCTGAACCCATCCAGTTGAGTTAGAGTTTCAAAAGTAGAAAATATAAGCCTGAGAGGTCCTAACTGCTGTGAGAACTATTCAAGCATATGCACAGATATTCCCCGTAAAGGACTTGGCACTGCCTTGCTCTGTGGATGGGAGATGTCCTCGTGGCCATGTCTGCTCCTGGATAAAGTGAAGCAAAGTAGAGACAGGAAAGAATATATTCAAAGTGTTAAGCATGGCTGGATGTTATAAAGTGACAGCAGCTGGTGGTGTTGTCGAAGCAAAGCATATACTGCATGAAGCTAAAAATAGTCCCACTGTGTTTACAAAGGACAGCCCAGGAATATAGATACTACGAAGGTTCTTGCCTGGACCCAGAATACAAATAATCAATGAGAGCAGCAGGCAGTTCTCTATTAGAGGTCTTCCCTTACCCCAGCTGATAAAATAGACTATTCAGAATCCACTTCTGGAGACAAGACACCACCCTTGGGATGCCACTTCCAGCTCAGCCACACATTTATGCTGCACCAGCGAAAAACGCTGCCCATGAGGTCTGCAGTGAGTCTCAGAACTGCTTTCAGCTGGCTCGCTCCCTTAGAGCTACTTAAGGAAGATGTGAACTCACAAAGAGAAGCATATGGAAGCTACGATATTAAACCGCTTATTGCATTTTTTCCCCTTAAAGGAAACAGCTTGTGGAAGAAAAGACAGAAAGAGAATTGGTGTGTTCAAGACTTTCCCCAAAGTCAACACAACATAGTATCAATAAACTTAGGAATTCAACAGGATGGATAACCTTTACAAATTGCTTTTTCATTGTTACTCTGGCAGTCATATTAAACTAGCAGTTTTTGTTTTTGTTTTCTTAAAGTCATTTATTATTCTAAAAAAGTTAGGAATTGAACCAGATCTTGGTAAGTAATGGCAGTGAGTACATTCGTCAGCAGGTGGCGCTCTCTTACCTTCTCTAGCTGCTCAATGCAGGCGGTGTGGACCACGATTTTGCAGACAGCACACTTCCTCCTGAGAGCAGATTTCTACAACATTCAATTCAAAATACAGGAAAGATATGTTAGCAAGTTATTCTGGAGATTTCCCTAGTATAACAGAAAGACTCCAGAAATCAAGCAAAATGTAATTACTTCTGTAACAAAGTAAATTGAAAATCTCTAAACATGTCAGGGTAGCTACCTTACTCACATATCAGTGACCTGGATGGTTTCTTCCAAATATGACAACAAGAATATCTACTACTGATATCTGCTTGTCATATAAACCAAGCTCTTTTTTCTGTTACATCAGTTTCTCTAACTTTTTCATACTTTCTTTTACATTTCATTTGCACTGTTGAAGACAGAGGCAATATTCTTAATTATGTCTTATGTGTGAATCAGGCATTCCACCCTCACTATTAGAGACTATGTTTCAATGGCTGGTCTCTTTATGTTTCTGTTATAGGCACAGATCTACACTGTGCTATTTGAATTTCCATCCACATCTTTAGGAGGGAGATTACAAGTCTGAATTCACACCCAGGAAACAACAACAATAACAATAATAAAAATAATAAATAGCCACAAAGACTGCAAGAGCCACTAGAAAGAGTATAGGTCTTGCTCTGTCCTCATGGCACTTTACAGATGGTAATTCAGTTAACTTTTACAGCCCTATGCAGCAGAGAAAGCCCTTATCCCTGCTTCACAGATGAGAAAACTCATACACAGCGAGTGACCTGTCCAATATCTATCAATCAGAGCACAGCACACCCAAGCTGTCTGGCTCCTATGCATCATAAAATGTGGCCTTGATAACTTTGGACATGTGTAAATTCACAGTGGAAAGCTTTCTGTGGTCTAGCTTGTCTTCAACAATTAAAACCCAAATGTGGTGAAGTAGAGAGATGACTGAGTAGGCTCCAGATGTCATTCCTGCCAGCATCATCTAGAGGAACTGCTAGGAATGTGCAGAGCACTCTACAGGGACCTGCCTGAAGGAAGAGCTGCCTTGATAATTCTGTTTGGTGATAGTAATCAAGGGGACAAGAAATGCATTATGCTATGTGTAAGGATCTTAGACTTTCTAAATACTATAAATATTTACTTTCCCAACAGATCATCTTTAAACCAGTGTTTTCTTCCCTAAGACGATGAACTAGAATCAAACAATTAACATATCATTGATAATCAGCAATTGTTATTCTTCATGCTATAAAACAGTTATTTTTTAACCTAGTACAAATATATATAATTTTAAAAACCAGCATAACGTGAGACACCAAACACATTTTGAGCACAGAAACTCGCAATATCAAGAGACTACCAAAGCACCCACACAGGAAAGGCTGGGAGTTCCTGTAAATTTGGAAATTGTCAGTGTAGACTGTTGATGACCTGTGTCTGGTGAGTGGCTTGCTGAGGAAGGACAGTGAAGCCCAGGGGAGTAGGTAGGTGTAAAATACACCTAACACTTCTGCTGTGGAGAAAGGGCCCAGGAGAGATAGACTGCCGACAGTCCTGGTTTTGCTGGGGGAGGCAGAAAGAAAGAAATGATCACCTTCTGGTTCCTCTATGGTCCCATCATTCAATAACACTGGTCATCAGCCTCTGTGAACAGCAGTGATAACTGTACTGCCAGCTACCATCAACACACACAAAATAGTGCAGCAATGATACTTGTAGCTGTGTTTGTGAACTATAAATATGTAATCTCCCCCCGCCCCGGTTTTGATCTTTCTAACATGACATAGAACAGTAAGTATGTTTGGCAATTAACTGATTTTTCAACAACAAAGGAAAAGGGAAACCAAGGCACCTAAGGATGCTGTCAAAGTGTCTTGTTCTATATCCAAACAGAAGGAGGAATAGGAAGGAAGAGTATGAAGAGGAAGAAAAATACACAGCAATGAGAGGAAGAATATGAATCAGTTATTGCAGCAAGTATAGCAATGATAGGTAGTAGTCACAAAAACAGCAGCAGCAATAATAAAATTTGACTGTAAATTTTCATAACTAGAATGCTTATAAACAAATGGTCACTGTTCCCTCTTCCCTATGGATATCCTGGACCAGATCTCTGTGTAAGCACCACCTGTAGAAAGTGCATGTGAAATCTGAGTCATGGTAGTAATGAGAGTTACAATAAAGCCAATGAAATTGGATGGGTTAGTTGTTATTCTTCATGTTATGAATACTTGTCCACGTCTCTCCCCATCATTAATAGATTACACCATACACATGCCAGACAACGTTACTCAAAATGGGCTAACATTTATGGACTTAGTATATCAAAGGGCCTGAAAGCATCCTCCCAATCAATGACTACTCCCTCCTTCTGTCACTATGCCCTACTGTGCTCTTTATCTAGTCTGTAGAGCAACGGGAATTCTAAGAAGCTACTGTGTCTTACAGTAATTAGCAGGTTCTAGGCCACTGAGGTTAGACTCCTTTCCCATCATCTGCTTTAGACCCCAGGAAAAAACATCACAACCATTCCTCTTTAGCATTTAAGATACCACATGGAAAAATGCAGAGATACCAAGCTTGATTGAAACCTGTTAAGTGGAAGCTCCCTCTTCAAGGTCAAAAGAATGAAACCTGAGTTCCATTTCTAGTCCTTGGTGGCAACATGACTTTCAGATCTGTTTGGAAGATAGATTACATCTTCTTATCTCTACAAACTGCATGTTCTTATCTCCTCTTTTAAGTGTTATTCCACGTGGGCCTGTCAATCACCTGACCATGAGTGCACCTCTCAGGGAAACAGATTCATCTGCCCACATGTTAAGGAGATGGAGGGAATAATTATTCCTAATGAGATAATGCACTTCTCAGAAGCCTCTCCTCAGATACACTACTTACCACACAATGCACTTCCTAAGCCTGTGCACACTTTCCTGAGTCCAAAACTGTAGCTTTTTCTTGCTGTCTTTTTTGGATCCTGTCCAGAAACATAAACATGCTTTCTCTACTGCTCTGAGTTTTCTTTTTCTAAAATCCCACACTCCTTCCACCATGCAGCTGCTTGTTAACTTCTATTGCGAAACAGACTGGTTTTCTTAGACCCAAAAGGCATGATTTTTCTCTCTTCCTTTTCTCAATCTCCTGGTTCAGGCAGTTGCCAAGGTTCAGAGTTTGCTTGTCCTATTGTTTTTCACACAAATTCTAATAAAACTGACCTCTAGTTTTCTTCCAATTCCATTTCTGACTTTTTTTAATTAATGAGACGAATATAATACCCATACAAAGAAACCTTGGTATCTTCAGCAATATGTGGAGGGTAGAAAGGAGAACACTGGCTGGCCTCAGGAAGTCCTATGAACTCAGCAAAACTAGAATACACAGCTCCTCCTTTCTTTTCAAGTCACAATGCTGAATCAAAATCATTTTTAGAACAATGGATCCTGGATTTATGTTGGGAAGCCCTTCTGGTCAGAGGCTGCAGTCTACTGTGGTCTGGCAGTTTTCTCCAAGCTTCGCAATATGGAGGAATCTCTCCTGGTGGAGGGCTTCCAGCTCTCTATTTGACCTTATTTGGAGAACGTCTCTAGGCTCTGATGCCTGACTTACCACTAGTGTGACCCTTGACACAGTTGCCTGCTGGAGGTTTTCCCTGCTGCCCTAAGGTAATCAGGCTTGGTGCTAGGAGCTTTACAGCAGAACCTTGCTTTCACATATGATAACGAATAAGACATGTACTACTTTATCATAGGAGCATGGTATTTAATGCAAATTAGGTGATGCCCCAGCCACTGTCCACATCATTTTTATCTCCCCTCACTTTGGAATAAATTTGAGCTGTGTCCTGGAAGGTTATTGCTGCCTTGTTCACAGGCCTTACAAAGCTCTGTCACTGCTTGTACCCCTTTGTCCTCGAAGACTGGTGGCCAACCTTGAGGAAATGGGGGGTCCCCAGTTTACAAGAGTGTAAGAAACGCACACTGTATATATTTTTTCTCTTGATTCTCTTGGTCATGTAAATACACAAACATTATTAATCTCTCTTTTTTTTAAATTTATTTATTTATTCATTTATTTATTTATTTATTTGCCTTGGTGTTTGCCTGGAACTGGAACTACAAACAGTTGTTAGCTGCCATGTGTGTGCTGGGAATCGAACCCAGGTCCTCTGGAAGAGCAGACGGTGCTCTTAACCGCTGAGCCATCTCTCCAGCCCCAACATTATTCATCTCAATTAATTCAAGCATGGAAGTCTGTAGATGCCAACACATAAAGTGCTGTTAAATCCTAAATCTAACTTTATTTAAATAATACAGAATTTTTAAAGACTTTCTTAAAATACATTACCTGCTTCTGGGTCTTTTGATGCAGAATATTCAAGCCATTATCTGAACACCATCCATTACAACTTTGTAATGTATGGTATAACAAAAATCAGCCTGCTTGCCTTATACTCTGACCAGAGCGCCTTGCAAAACTCTGCTCCAGGTGCAACTAGCTTCCTAAGTGACAGATCCTAAACAGCTTTTAGTCTGAAAAGTCAGGTAGTTAATGTTTCCAGCCCTAGTGGTTGCTCTCCATTATCATCTTAGTGGGATTTAGAATAAGCCTGGGCGATGCGCCCTTGGGTGTGTCAGTGAGGATCTTTACAGAAAAGATTAACTACTGTAGGATCAACTATGGGTAGGACCTCTATTGAACAACATCATATGAGTTGATGAGACAGCAGCACAGTTGTTATTCTGCCTGACTGCCTGACTGCCTGCCATGTCTGCCTGCCTCCCTGCCTCCCTCCCTGCCTTCCTGCCTGCCTGCCATGTCTACAATGCCTTCCTCCCTGCCTGCCTGCCTGCCTCCCTCC